>CAUYSK010067170.1:0-74743 GCA_963575035.1 Avahi laniger | reverse complement strand
GGATGAATTTATTGGTTCCCTCTGATAAAAAGCTGTTAGACACATTCCATTTCCTAAAATCACAAAGCATTGTTGCTGGAGAGTTAACTCAGCCTCAGGCTCTGCTTCCAAACTGCAGTGCAGCGGCTGTGTGTGGCTCAGAATGGACCAGAGTAAAGACAGACAGTAGCTATTTAATAATTTGTTTATTGGGCCAGACTGGTGTTTTGATTATTACTCTAGATGGGACTCTCAGTTATGAGAATGACGTAGTTCATCATGCTAGAGATATGGGGAAGGTAGGGCTCCTGCCAGAGACTCCATCCAGGGTTAAGGAGAGACAGACACATCAGGGCAAGTTAGAACAGGGTCATGAAAAGGCATACCATTGTTTTCTGCTTCTAGCCTGCGTTAGTCCAGCTTGTGCAAAAAGCCAGTTTTGTTTGCCCACCTCTACATCTGAAATAGGCTCAAAGTGTGGTTCCATGACTCCCCTATTAGTCGTTAGTGTGAACTTGCTCTAAGAAAAAGGGACTAACGTTTTGACTTCTTGCTGTGCTGGCACTTGATAAAATGCTCCCACAGAATAAGTTGAGGCCTAGCTAAACGTTTCTAAGACATAGTGATAAAAGGCCATGAACAAAGATATTTATTAAAGTGTGTACAGTTTTAAAAAAATTAAATACCTGTGTAATCATCAATAGGGTTAGGTAGCCTAAGATATTTCTTCTCAGTGAAATATTACGCAGAAATTAGAAAGGAGGCTTACAGAAGTGATAAAAATGTTGAAAAATACTATGTACCCATAGTGTAATTGCAGTCATTCAAAACATCCTTAAATTAATGGCAATGTACAAAAATGTTGCTTATATTGGAATAGTAGAACTATGAATAATGGTTGCGCTTACTTCTTCCTACTTTTCTGTGTTTTCTAGAATATTCTTTCCTCCTTTTCTCCCTTTCTCCCTTCCTTCCAGCCTTCCTCCTTCCTTTCTTTGTATTTATTGAGTACCTATTCCGTGTTAAGACTTCTTTCAGGTTGTGGGAAGCCATCAGTAGACACAATAGATGCCAATTCCAAATCTGACCTTGGGGCAGGTTGGGAGATGAACTGGAGAGGAGGCAACTAGAGGAGGCAGACCCGGTAGGAGGCGATTATTCCAGTACAGGTCAAAGATGATGAAAGTGTGAACTACACCAGTGGCTTTGGGCCCCCTTTCTTCGCATATAAGCTTTTCTGGGTAATCTCAGCTTCCTGCTGAGGGGTTCGGTAAATATTATCCAATGATTACATGAATGATTCCTGAATTTATATCCGTAGCTTTGACATCTCTTCTGAGTTCCAGATCTATTTTTACTCCAAGTAACCCTTCTAGATGTATCCCGAGGACACTCTGAACTCCAGATGTTCAACGCATCTTCTGACCAGCCTCCTTCCCCAGCTGAACCTGCGCGGCCTCTTGTGAACGCCTCTTGGTTAAAGTCATCCCTTTGTCTCTCAAGTCTCGCTTCCATTTGCCTGGCTCCTGAGGAAAGAGCCTAAGGAAAGCTGGTAGAACCAGGGGTTTACTGGGAGGTCTTTTAATTGAAGGATTTAGGTGTGAAGGATTTATCCTGGAGTGGGTACGCTTTGACACTATGGCAGAGGCTGATTTCCAGTGCTTGGGGACTCAGCGTGGTGCTTGGGCCAGAGAGAGAGGTCACTTGATAGATGAGAACTTACATTCTTTCCATTTGTTGCTATTCTAATGCTTTTGCATGTACACTCTTGTCTGATTAAAGAAGTAAACAGTTAGGGTTTTCTGGCCTGATCTTTGTACTGAATTACCATATTCTCCTCTAATCGACTGAGCAAGCTTATCACTTCCAAGTAGGAAAATATATGCATGACTTATGTCACTCTCTTTTAACTATGGTAAGAGAGGGATGGAACAGCTGTAAGAGTGTTCTATGTATTTATTACTGATGATGAGTTTTGATTAAGAACTTTTTTTGGGGGGGAGAAGCTGTAATTTAATTATTACCATTTTTTAGGTCAACTCTAACATTTAATTCTATTCTATTTAGGGTATTTAAAACAAGAAGCATGCAAGTTTACTTGTTCACAGTGTAGCTTTTGAATTGCCTTAATAGCTGTTGCTTTTCTTTTTGCAATGTGTCTCATCCACATCTGGAAGAAATAAGGCAAAGGAAGGACCTCGTGTTCGTGAAAGCCTTGTAAAGCACCACAAATTTTCAAGTTACAAGGCAACTTTCTTACTGTGGGGCGATTTCAACTCTCTCACGTTACTGCTTTCAAGGAGCTCGCAGTTGTAATGGGGAGACACTCAGGCTATTGACAGCATAAAATAATTTGCCAAAACAAGTTACATATTTTTTAACGTGTCATAGGAAACATTTATGTGCATTCTCATCTATTACTTTGCTGCTGGCTCTCCTTTCTCCAGCCAACTGAGTCACTGAAAACAAAAATCACGAAGGAAACCACGGAAGACGCTGTGTTCTGTGACCGCCACGTTCCCTTCTCATGCCTAACAAAAGGCCATGATAAATCTTATTTGAAGATGCTTGCATTGAGTAAAGGTCATTAGAGTTCAAGAGACAGGCGCTAGAAATGTCTAGTTCTGCTTGTCAATGCACTGTTGAACTCTAGCAGGGAAAACGCATCTCCTTTCTAGATGTACACTCTGCAAGTACTATTGCTGGGTTTGAGGTCGGGGAGAAGGAGCTTCCGCAGGAGGGGTGGGGCGGGGCCTTCACTAAGGACCGCGGCTGGGTGGGGCGGGGCCTGGCGGGCAGTGGGGCGGGGCCTTACGGGGGCGGGGCGGCTCCTCGGCTAACGGTCCTGGCGGGCGGGCGCGTGCCCGCGGGCGGCGCCTGCAGGGGCCCGGCCGGCCGGGAGCGCGCCGTCGCCTCAGTCTGCTCCTCCGCCGCCGCCGCGGCTTCCTCTTGCATTTCCCCCTGGGCTCGGGCCGCTGCGCTCCGGGCTACGGCGGAGCCGGGCGTGGGCGGTGCGGGCCTGCACCATGAGGATCCCGCCCTCCGGGCCTGCGCCCGGCCTGTCGGTGCGGCGGGGCCGGCCGTGACCAGGAGCCGGCGTTGGGGGGCGGACGCGAGCCCCGCGGCGAGGCCGCCCGCGATGGGGGACAGGTACCGGGCCGGGCCGAGACCCGGGCGGGAGGGCGCGCGCTCGGCCGTACGGAGCCGGCCGGCTCCCTCGCGTGTCCCACTGAGGGTCCCTTTGCCTTCCGCGCAGGTGCGTCCGGGTGACCGTGCTCCCCGGCTGCGTGGGCTGCAGGACCCTGGCGGTTCCGGCGACCTGGACCGCGCGCGACCTGAAGGAGCGCATCTTCACCGAGACCGGCTTCCCCGCGAGCGAGCAGCGGCTGTGGCGCGGCGACCGCGAGGTAGGGCGCGGGCCCGCATCGGGCAGGGTCTGAGCACGTCGTGCACTTTCCTTTCCAGCGTCGTGGGGATCAGGGCTCAGATTCGATAGTGCTCTGTCGATAACTTGGGCAAAATGGGCACGGCTGTGTGCCCATCACTAGTTGTGATTTTTCCTGATTCACCATTTTAACATTCGCATCTCGCCCCATTTTATCTGAATCTTCACTTTCTGAAATTAAGATAATTTTTTTGATGGGTATTATAGCCACAGTTTTTTTCTTTTTTTTAGAAAGAGCCACCGTCATTGAAGTGCCTTAATCATTAGTCGTATGTTTCTATTTATGTTATAAATTTAACTGGAATACTGGTAAATATCTTCACCTTTTGTATCCTGGAAGTTTTCCCCCATGTTTGAATCACAGAAATTTAGGGCTGAAAGAATCTTTGTATATCATTTAATGTAGAACCTATTATTTTGAGGAGTAAACTTCTATTACAACTTATAAAGTGCAAGTGAATGACTTGATAGAGTAAAACTTTGGAAAATAGGAATATTTCATGTTGGATCCTCTAAGATTGGTAAAAAATTCTACCGTTTTCTTAAAAGGTGAGCTTAATGAAAGACATCTTACTGAAAATTAACTTATTCTTTTATTCTTTTTAAAAATTCTTTTATTCTAATAAATATCTTCACATGATAAAGAATATCATTTTCTGGATTTAAAAATGAATCAAAAAGAGTTGAACAGGTGTAAAAGGAATCTTTATATATAAGAAATATATAAGGAGCACCATGGAATGACAGTTTAAGAAATGGGTTTCCTTACTGCCCAATACAAATATTGGTGAAGTACTTGCCTGTGATTTTTCATCCTTCAGTGTCATGTTGGCCTGCTGCACTTGGGTCAGTTTTCTGGTCCCTTGCCCTCTGTGACACAGATTTCTGATTAATCTCTTCTCATGTTCCTCCACAGATGGATCAGTCCTCCGTATCAGTTCCCCAAGGTGTTTGTTGGCATGCATTCATTGACTTGATTGAGAACTCTATTTTTTTAAGAGTTCAGCTTCTTAGAGAACATGTTATAAAAGAGGTTTAGTCAAAAAGGCCAAAGCCTGTGTCCTCATCAGACTCCTTGGATTCTTCTTTCCTTGCTTCCACGTGCTTCTCCTCTGCTGGGGCAGCAGTGGTGGCAGGGACAGGACCTCTTGCTGGCACAGCACCAGCTCTGGGGCAGGTCTGCCAGCCCCGACACTGCAGATGAGGCTCCCCGTGTTGACACTGGCCAGCGCCTCTGCCAACAAGCCAGGCCCAAAAGGTTCAACGTTTATATCAGCTGCTTTCAGGAGGGCATTGATCTTACCCTCCGTTAAGGTCATCTCATTTTCATGCAGAATGAGGGCCGAGTAGACTCGGAGGAGCTCCTAGGTGGCCATGGCACGGGCGAATGGGGGGCAGGTGCTGCCCAGTGGGAGCAGTGCTAGTCCTCTGATGAAGTGAGGGCTTCACCCCACCACGGCGTTAGTCTTTTCAGAAGGACCCAGCACCCTAGTGGCAGCTGAGGAAAGGCTGATTGAAAACTTTATTTTTGAGCTTTTATTTATTAATTTTTTTTTTTTTTTAGAGGCAGGGTGTCACTCTATCCCCCAGGCTGGAGTGCAGTGGCATCATCATAGCTCACTGCTGCCTCACGCTCCTGGGCTTAAACGATCCTCCTGCCTTAGCCTCCCGAGTAGCTGGGACTTAGGTACATGCCACCATGACTGGCTAATTTTTAAAAATGTTTATTGGTGCACAGACTGGTGATTGAGGACTTTAGACAGACTTGAAAAGGAGCAAAGTTTGTCATTCTTATCTCTTCTTCTGTGCCTGCTCCCATCTCTTAACCTTTCTCTCCTGTCTGCTCTCCTGGTTCCATACCCATTTCTTTAGTTACTCTGATTCTAATTTGTCATCTTGTCCCCTAGATATGGTCACGTTCAAAAGCTCTGGTGTGGCCCAGTCTTGCCATTAGAAATGTTTCTGCAGGTGTCTGTGCAAAGCGTGGATAAGGGATGGTGAAAGTGTCAGTGTGCATAAAGTGTTTGGGATCGGGTGGGCAGGCAGAAGGGGGTCTAGGGAGGATGTTTTTGTCCTGGTTTGAGGTGATGAGGTTCTAGACAGTGGCTGTAAAGGTGAAACTGAAAGGAAAGGATATACAGGAGACTTCTAAAAGGCAAAATTATGGCAATTTGGTATCAAATGGATGTGGGGCTTGGGGGGATGGATGTAGAATAAGACAGAAAGTCTTGGCAAAAATGCGGGAAAGCTTTGAGTCAGAGTAGGAGAATGAGGGTTCAGTTAGCAGAAATAAACAAGTACTGAGCAAGAGCTTAATTTAAAGGAAGTGTAGTGATCAGTTTGCTTTTGTATATGGTTCAGCCGGTGGTGAGACATAAAAAAGCATCTAGGAAAATGTAGGAAACGGAGGGGTGGGTGACCTAGGTCTTACTTCCTACCCTGCCTGCGAATATATAGCGGAGGCCACATTAATTCACATGGTGGGGTCTGCTTTCCTATTTCTAATATGAAGGGATAAAACTAATTCTAACCAATTCTAAAGTCTCTGCTGGATAGTGATATTCAACAGGCAGCTGAAAATCTGGGACTGAAACTCAAGGGAGAAAGGTTGGGGCTGGAGATAGAATTTTGGGAAGTAACTGATGCTTAGCACTTTCTCCTTCTGTACTTTGGTAAAACACGTGGAGAATACGATTACCATTTATTGGTCTCTGTTCCAGAGTGAAGGATTTATCCTGGAGTAGGTGTGCTGTTCCACTCTAACATACCTACTACAATGTAGGTGATAAATGTCATTTTATTTCATACTCAGAAAAACTTCATGTTAGTTATGACTAGTACAGTTTGCAGAAGAATACAGCTAAGATTCAGAGATTTGAAGTATCAGACCAGGATTTGAATTCAGGTCTGTCTGATTCCAAAGTCTGTGAACTTTTTACTATTTCATACCATAATCTGTCAGGGTATCTATCAATTGGGGAAAAATAAAAATTAAAACGTAAAGTTCTTTAAAACAAAGAGGAAGAGCTTAAACCATTAGAATTAACTTCAGAAGTCAAGGATGAAGCTCAGACAAGAAGCAAGTAGAGGGCGCAATTCTCTCTGGATTGAGAAAGGACAGGCTATGACCTCTGCAGACCTATTAACTTCGTAATGCTAAGTTGTGCCATCAGAAACCGTCACCTGTATACAAGCATATTTTTCACAGGGTGGGGTTTTCTTTTCCTTTTTAATTCATGTGCTGCTCAGAACCTTTTAGATTAGAATTATTGGTGAGAATTCTAAACATCTCAGGGTAAGCAGGAAACGAAAGCTGTTGGCAGCTCCTCACCACGTGCTGGGTTTGGTTGGTGTGGACTTAGCAGTGGGTGCTTAGTTAGTCCTCAGTCTTTCCAGCTTACCTACTGTCTTCTTTCTCTTTGTCTCTGTCTGGCTCTTCCTGGCCTGGAAATGGAATGTGGAAGTGCCTCACTTTGTTTCCCATCCCATGAAGACACTGAAGCTGTGAATTATAGCTTTGCTTCTTTCTGGTCCTTTTACCTTCATACCAAATGTGCTTGAGCCTCAAACCGGGAAGTTGGAAATATTACTTAGCTTTTCTGTCTTTTAATTGTTCAAAAATGCCCCTTATTCCCCAACTTTTGGCTCTTGAGCATCTCCCTGTGTCCTTGACAGCTGAACAAAGGAGGAAGTACAGGAGACCTAGATTGCAATTAATATTGTCTTATCTGCTTAATAATTTGGAGAGAGTTACTGTTTTTGAGTAAATGAAGATGAGCATCTCTGAGGTTTATAAGGGAGGTTAAAGCTGGCATAGAGAGAGATCTAGGTGTTCAAATTATTTTATAATCACTCTGTTTTAAAAACAAAATAGACTTAAATGGACAAATTTTAAAATTTCATATGGCACATTGAACGTGAGGATGAATTGTACCAAAGTTGCTTTGCTTGGTTGGAGTTGTTTTGGATCCAGGAAAGGGAGAAACCAAAGCAAAACCCCAAATCTTGGCAAGCCCAGGAGAAGGGAGCAGATAGCACTGTGAGGTACCTGTGCTGCGTGGTTGCTCTTTTGGGGAATCACTTCCCTGCAGATAGGCCATGGATTACAGTCTTCTAATAGCATTGATCATCAGAACCAATAGCCTGAGCTCACCTTTTGACAGGTTTAGCTTTAGGAACCTCAGTGTGAGCTGAGTGGTAGATAGTTGAAAGGATCAAATTGTTAAAATGGTAAAGGATGTCCTTCACACCCTGTCAGGACATGTAAGTTGGAAAGGTGGTCCTTCAGGTGAGCTTTTGAGCCATGTTTTGCAGTCAGTCTACCTGTAAGACATCCACAAGAACACTCAGGGATGAACTTTGGTGGGGAAAAGGTTGATCTGGCTTTCCATCATTGATCTTTTTTTCAAAAAAGGTGCTCTGCTACACTGTCCGTGTGAATCAAATAACACATGTTGTACCCTGCCTTTATAAGAAACAGGAAAATCACCCAAACAAAAGTAAACACCAAGACATTTGTCAGGAAAGTCAATTTCAGGGAAGTCATGCACTAGAGCAGCTTCAGAGGTTAGAAGCCTCATTCGTTCCTGCTTCCACATCACACCTTTTTGTGGTAGCAGCATCTATAGCGGTGCTTTCCAAAGTGTGTATCTAGGAATACTAGCCTATAGGATGCTCTTTGAAAATAAATGAAAAAAAAATTGCTTCTTAGATTTGGGAAATACTGCTTAGTATAATCTTTTCTAAGAAAGTTACCATACATATTAATATGTTAAATGCCTTAAAAACCAAATTATTCCAATTAATTTAAAAACAGATTTTGTTTTGTCCTCTTAATATCTGTTGAGGTCTCATGGAGCTCTGTTGTGAACAATACACTTTGGAAGTGTTGATCAAAAGAATGATTTTGTTTATATTAATCCTGATTTATCGTTAAAAATTTTTTAAATTATGCTAAAGCAGGAATATGTATATTTTTATTAATATGTAATTAAGGAAAAAAAATCTTTAAATCCTTTAAATTTTTAAATAAAGTTTTTTACTAAATTTATGATCTTTGGAATATTTACTTCTCCAGAGCAACTTACTTCGTGATTAGTACAGTTAACAAGCATTCTTAAATGAAAAGAAAATTGAGATAAACTTTTGAATTTACAGTATTAGGGACTATATTGCTTTTCATACATTTATTTTCTTTTTTTCAGTTATCTGACTGGATCAAGATTGGAGATCTGACTTCCAAAAATTGTCATCTTTTTGTAAACCTTCAATCAAAAGGCTTAAAAGGGGGAGGTATAATATTGACTTTACCAGGAATATATGCCATATTTAGTTGCATAAAGATTAAGTTTTGACAAAGAAGCAGAGAGTAGGTGGTGGTTGCCAGGGCTGGGGGGAGGGAGAAATGAGGAGGTGTTGGTCAAAGGGTACAAAGTTTGTTATACAAAATAAATAAGATCTGGAGATTTACTGCACAATACAGGGCCTATGATGAACAGTACTGTGTTATATACTTAAAAATTTGCTAAGAGGGTAGATCTTATATTAAGTGCTCTTACCACAAAAGTTAAAAAAAGCAAAAGGGACAGGAGAACACTTTTGGAAGTGATGGATACATTTATGGCACTGATGGGAATGATGGTTTCATGATTTTGTGGGTGTATACTTGTCTCCAAATTCATTGAGTTGCATACATAAATGTCTACAGCTTTTTGTATGTCAGACCACAATAAAGTGGTTTTAAAAAGTTGTTTTAAAAGCGAAATGAAAGCATACATCCATTGGGATGCAGTAAGTGCTGTCAGCACCAAAGGAAACAAGGGCAGATGGAGGTAGTTGAATTACAAGAACGAGTGGAGTCAAAGTCTGTAGAAACAGAGTCTTGTTTGGGCTTGGTTCTGGATGGTTGTACCAAAGTGATGCAAATAAATTTATGGTGATGATTTTGTTTTTTTAAGCACATATTTCTTTTTACATATATACAGATTTTAAAAATTCTGTGCATCTGAGGAATTTTCTCCCTTCTCTGCATTCTCCCTACAACCTCCTGGCACCTGTCAGAAGGTGACCTGGTCAGTTGGTATAAAAATATCTAGTTTAGCAAGGCTTAAGGGTACTAGAGCTGGGCAGCCATTGAGGCAGTGGCTGCCAAATTTCAGAACAGTAAGAACACTGGTTGACTTTGAGAATCTTAAGACTATGATCATAAGCACCACTTTCTCTGGCTTATTATTTAATGGCAAAGCACCCACAAAATAGCACCATTTACTTCCTTTGCTTTGAAAAATAGCAATACTCTTCTCCACCCCACCATGTTCTTTGTTTTGAATTAATAATATTTTCTGATGGTTAGTATATTTTGAACATTTTTGAAACCTAATTTGTAGTTCAGTTAAAAGCCTTGAGATTTGATACAATTGCATCTGCTTGACCTTCTGCTGAATTGCATAGGTAAATATTTGTACCAGGGGTGCTGCAGTGAGATGTATGAAACCGTAACTTGTATACTTTATCTCAGAACCAAGTCACATATTGGTGATAGGTCATGGAATTGTTTCCTAAATCATTTAAAATGTGCTCTATATTTTAGGTCGATTTGGTCAAACAACTCCACCACTTGTTGATTTTCTCAAGGACATTTTAAGAAGATATCCAGAAGGAGGACAGATTCTTAAGGTAGGGCATGTGTTGGGTTCATGTGTGATTTACTTTGATAAAAATGAGATGAAGTAAATGTACTTTAAAGTCCTGTTAATGTTTAAATTTTTAAAATTTTATATAGATTTGAATGGCTGTGTTTATACACCTCTGTGGCTGTAGTGTATAGCTGGATGGGATGGATGTGGAAATGGAGTCATTATAAATATATGAGGTTTCTGGGGCAAAGGAACACACTGTGCCGCTGTGTGCTGTAATCAAGCACAGTGTCGCTCCAGGAATGTTTTATGTAGAACACTGTGCAGGGACCAACCAGCCAACCAAAGAAGCAAACCATTACGAAGACCACAGTTAAAGGCCATAAACACATGCCCATTGGACCCTTGGATCCAAAGGTTTGCTTTTTTGGGTAGGGTTTATTTAATAGTGTAGTTATTTTAGTTATTTATTTCTATTTATGATTTTTGTAGCTTGAGTATATGCATTGAAAAACAGAACAAAAAGAAAGTAATACTGCAAAATTTAGATTTTGTGTTTAAGCTTAATAAAAATCTCCTTAATTATAGATCAATTATTATGTATTTTTCTTCTCATTAGCTTATTTAGTGTTTATTACCTTTAATATCATAGCCTTCATTATGTTTCTAGTTAGATGGTAAATTTTTAGAGACTAAGAACTGAGTGTTTTAGATACTCATGCTCACAGAGGCAGTGATTGAGGGTTGTTGTGTCTTTAGTGATTATAATAAGATGGGATATTGGATCAGTTTCAGTCCATCTTTTAGAATAGGTACCAGTGGTTCACAGAAGGTGAATGTGAAAACTGTTTTTATATTGACCTAGTAGGAAAGTGAAGATGAGAAGAGTATGGTTATGAGGCTGTTGGTGGGGTAGAGAGAAGTGAATAGAACACATTCAAATGAAGATTTAGTTGGTAACAGGAGTAGGCTCTCATCTCTTCAAAAGTGAGCAAATGGAATCCTCGCTGGGAAACAAGTCACTGGTATGAGTAATGTCTTTGGCACACAGCTGATGGTTAGTCCTACTTTGCTCATATGTGTGTATGTATGTATTTTAGCCAGCTCAATGTAGTCTTTGTTCCATGGGTATTTTAGTAGAATTTCACTATTTTAGATTTAATGGGATCTTAGAAATCACCTAGACCTAGAGATTTTAGGGACTTGCCCAAGAGCAGATGCAAAATATATTGTTGCTGCTTCTCAGAGTCAGTTTGAAAGCAAGCTCAGGATTACAGCTTAAGGGAAAATCTCGTACTATTTTTTGTTCCAGTTGTAAATAGTTGGAACCTGGGACTTGGGAGTTATCTTCAGTTTACTGCATCTCTGCTTCCTAAATACATAGAAATCACAAATAGATATCCAAATGAAAACAAGATCCAACCTCTAAATTGCTATCATTTTGTAAGTTAACATCGTATTTTGCTCTGTTTTTTTCATGCTTTATATTATCATAATATCCTAAATAAACAAAATTTTTAGTTTTTAAAGATTGAGTTAGACTGAATGGAGCTTAAAAATTAAAAATCCTATGAGAGACAGGCAGTTGTATAGATAGGAGGAATTAGTAGCTGATAAGGAGATAGCGGAAGGCATGGCTTAACTGTTCAGGTTTGTGTTTGGAACAGCTGATGGGTAAGACACCCAACCCTTTAGAATGCAGCGGATGAACTGAAAACCTGATCTCAAAACTAGTTTTCCGTTCCGTGCTATTGCCTCTTTCTTCTTATAGTTGCTTTGTTTCTTGTGGACATTGTATATCCCTTTCCAGTCTGATAAAGGTGTTACTGTTGGCCTTGCTGTAGTATCGGTATAAGGTCTCTTTGGTTATTGCCCAGTTTAGTGATGCCTCTGGAGAGGTAAAAAAGTACTTCTCCCCCAAATTAGAGATTCATGAGTTTAATAATGCAGGGTAATACCTTGTATTTCTAAAGACTTATCCATTTAAAACATAACCTTTTGATTTGCTTTGGTCTAAGTTAGAGCTTACTTAGGAAATTAGCATCTATCGAGTTTTTGTTACTTTAGACAAGGTCCAAAATAAGCTAGAGATAATATCTTTGGAGTTTATTTCAGAGTCTAGAGCTTCCATCAGATTGACTAGAGCCCAGTATATTTTGGTAGGTGTCCAGAAGTGAAGTGATTGGGATTGTCAAGATTGGAAATTTTGTTCAGGCAAATCTTGCAGTTTGCCCTTTTCTTTCTACATTACAGGGGTCTGGTCCCCCTTCTACTAGGCCACCATCCACCAAGCAAATAGTAGTACTCCCTTCTTCAGGAAAGGAATGAGTCAGTCTTAACTTTGTCAAGAAGCTTTCAGCTTAGTATAGGAGAAAGAAATGTTCGTATCTCAAGCTCTCAAGAATGCAGCCTATTGAAAGGTACCTATAGATAGGTACTATATTACTTCATTTTTTTCCTAAGAGAAGGTAAGTTTGGTAAGCAAATGATAAAGATCTATTTTTGGTAACTCCTCAAGCATAAGTTACCTCCCACAGAGAATAATATGTACAGCTTTTGGAAATGCAGTAATTTCTTTTGAACAAAAGCTTTGGGTAGATTGTAAATAAGAAAGAGTTTAAATAGTACCAGGATTTGTATTTAGAAGCTAAGTGATAGCAAATTAAAAGATAATTTTTAGGTGCATATAATTGGAGAAGGACTTTTCAACTATACTCTGATATGTATTTAACAATTACTTTCAGTGGTAACTTCACCAGATCTCAAAGATAGTGATGCAAATAGTGGGTTTACTTTATTTAAATATAGTTACTTTTAAAATATTGCACATAAATACAAAGACGGTCAATAGATTATTATTAAATATAATTATTTTTTGGTGTATTTCATGGTTAGGAGTTAATTCAGAATGCAGAAGATGCTGGGGCCACAGAAGTTAAATTTTTATATGATGAAACTCAATATGGAACGGAGAGTCTCTGGTCGAAAGATATGGCACAATATCAGGGTAAGAATCAATTAGAAGCAAGTTTTATTTTATGTACTAACAGGTGATTTTTAATGATTTACAATGCTTTATTTAATGAACAAATTATGATTTGTACTTCCCAGCATGTTTAATTCCACTTCTTTAGATGTTTTTTTCTGCTTTTGGTGGGAAGGTGTCTTTGCTCGTTGATATTTTGAGAACAAAGAATAAAAATCTCAAAATTCAAAACAAAATAACAAGCCACGTAATTACAAAAGCCTCTTCTATTCAATTAACTTGTATTTTATATTATCAGTAAATAAAGGGACACCCTTTTCATGTACATAACACTTTCTTGCATTTGGAAAGAAGTTGTAAGAGGCTGCGCCTTGTGTATCATTTTCTGTTTTCAGAGTACCCTTGACACTATTTGGAAGTGGGTTGGGAAGAAAGATTGAAGGAGAGGAGGGAACAAGGCAATGAAAGACAGTAAGAAAACTATACCGATAGACTCCTGATCCAATAAGAGAACCATAACCAATAGACTACAGATATCTCATTCTTACTGTGTGAAGTTTCGTTTTGAAAAAAATGTTTGTAACTTTTAGTACAGCTCTGAAGTCAACAAGACGATTGTGAATGACTATATATGACAGAAAGTAATTGAGAAAAAGAAGGGTCAATTCAGACTTTCCTAGACAGATTTTTAAAAAAATGATTTTAAAGAAATATGTCATTTCTAATTTCTATGTCATTTATTTTTAAAAAGATGTTTTATGATTTAGGAGGGAAATCAACATTATTGTTAATTAAAATTTAGCATTTATTATAGCTTATGTAGTCATTCGTAGATCAAATTTGGAATTTGAAAGTTTCACTTCATTTATTCTATAGAAAGAAATCAGTGAGAGGTAACATCAGGAGGCTTTTGGTGTGTTCTAGTCCTCATTGCTGCCACCTGGGTGTTTTGGGCCAGACATCTCTGTCAGATCATTTTTATAATGAGAAGATTAGCCTATAAGGTTTTTTTGGCTCTAAGAGCCTGTGATTTAATGTAACCACTGTGGAAAGACATCCAATTTGGATTGAAGGGACTTCAGATTAAGTCCTGTCCTACACAGGGAACCACGTTGTACAGCTCCAAGGGCACTGGCGCACCAGATAGCAGCTCTGACCCTCATACTGACTCACTGCTCACCTGCAGATGGTATCAGAGCAAAATCTTTCCCCCAGTTATTTTGAGCATTAAATGAGATCATATGTGTGATACTGTTTTATGTCTGATGTCATACTGATGTTAATTGTTGTGTATGTACTGTAGAACCATAAAGGTGAGAGTGTAAAGAGATCCTAGAAGTATTTTGCTTCAAAATCTTACCTAATGTCTAGGATTTTTTGCTTTGATCCTTGATTTCACACCTCATTTTAAAAAAATAGTTGAAACAAGATTATTTAGCTGAGTTTGTGTATAAGAGTATTTGGAGATAGGCTCTTTAAAAATGGCCACTTTATTAATACAATCAGCATGAACATGTAGAAGTCCAGTGGCCATGATCTCCGATCTCTTTATTTAGCGAGCGTTCATTCAGGGCCCTCCGTACTGCTGCCTGTTTGAGAATGTCTTTCTTCTGCACATCTTTCGCAGATGTGCGCGGTCATCTTGGATCACAGCTTCTTTCACCTTTACTGGCACTTAGTGTTGCAGCTGAAAACTTTTGACTCTAACTTGTTTTTGTGCCATTTTATATGATGAGATAATAGAAGGCTGAGATTGTCAAATCAGATACACAAAAATAAGAGATCTTACCCAGTATCACACTTTACTCAGGATTTCAAGGCTCTGGTTATACGGAGACACAGGCGAGGGAGGCGTGGAGCGTGCTGGGACTCCTGGTACCTCCTCTAGGTCCTTTCGTGCTGTGTTAGGACATGCCTTGGCCTGGATTTCACAGAAGTGGTCTCTGAGCGATGCATGCAGACCATTACTTGCACAGAGGGAACTGTTTCAGTCATAAAACATGTTCGTGGTTTTCTCTGATAATCACATAGCTTGTGACATTTTCAAGGGACTTATGCCTCATAAACGGATAAATTCCAAGGTTACAGTAAGCAACCTTATGAAAATATGAAGTACTAAGGACTTTCTTCCTTCACTATGACTGTGCTTGCCTGGAGATCTGTTGCCAGCATGTTTACGAGGAGATTTGGCTGGGTCATCTCTTTCTTGGATATTCCCTGGGTAAAGGGAAAAATAGACTGCAGGCCTGCTGCCACCTCTTTCCTTTCCAGGTAACCTTTTTGGTTTCTCCTCAGAATATTTATTCCTTTCTTAATCTCACTTTTAGAACGAAGAACGTACCCTTTTGATCAGGGTAGATGTGGGGTATTTTAAAATTGATCTTGGTGATGGAAGCAGAGAGTGATCCCGTGAGACTCCACATTGATGAGGGCAAAGACAGAATACTCTTCTGTACTAATTCCAGGATGAGTACAGTCAGAATTATACCCCATCAAACAATAACTAAGTTCTTCCCTAGTTTCCCCTGCTAAGATGGGCTGCCTTCGTGTGTACCTCCTGTTCTGACACGGAACAGCCAGCGTGCAAGGGAAGCTCCAGTTCCCGGGCCTGGTCATTCCACATACAGGGATGCTTTTCACCGTGTTTCTTCTATGGAGGAGTTGCACTGTTGGCGTAGGATGGGAGCAGCAGTTTTGATAGGTTAAAAAACCGTGGAGAGTGCAGATGTAAGGAGGAAATTTTTTTCACATGA
Source organism: Avahi laniger (assembly GCA_963575035.1). Lineage (NCBI taxonomy): Eukaryota > Metazoa > Chordata > Mammalia > Primates > Indriidae > Avahi > Avahi laniger. The sequence goes on along the minus strand of CAUYSK010067170.1, from coordinate 58,945 downwards.
ACAGTTCTTTATTTGAATTTGTCAAAACAAGGGCCTATTACTTTGTAATTTATCAAATGTTTATATAAGCAGTCAGGCAGTAAAAGGTTGGCTATCCAGCCTTCCAGTTGACAACAGGAAGGAAGGTGGGTGTTCCTTCAGGCTGGCCGTCTGCGGCGCTCTTGGTAACATTACTTGGGTGTGTTCCCTGCTGAATTTCTTAATTTCCTTTCATGGACCTTAATTTCCTTTCACTTTAATTTTTTAAAGTGAATTTTTTGTGTATATTTAAGGTATACAAACATGTTAGGAAGTATCTGTATGTATAGGTAAGTGGTTACTATATTGTAAAAACAATTGGAATTATAATGCAGAGTTTAGTTTACGTGAGTTCTTTCTAGATTCTGGCAAGAGGTTCGCTCTTGGGCTTGGTGTTCAGTGTTTGAGTTTTTGTGGTCCTTTATTCTGTGTCTTTGTAGGTGTTTTTAATGGACAGATGGAACAGGCAGAACCAGACACTGCTTCCTACGTGCCATTTTAAACCAGCTCTAGTTAGCTATTGAATAATAACAAATAATTATTTTATTATTATTCCTGTAATATTTACTATATAAAATTACTTATTGTATTATATAAAGACTAATAGTATTAAGGACTAACAGTATCATAATAATACTGATTATAACAGTAATAATATTTGATTATTACAACTAATTTTTAGGTGTCTACTCTCTGCTAGGTTCTGGGCTGAATCCCTTATTTGTATTGTTTCATTGGATCCTCATCACTCTTTTGTGGGTAGATAACTATTCTTATCTTTATTGTACAGATGAAGAAACTCAGTCTTAATGGCTTCAGTTTCCCTGAAGTGCTGCAGTTGATAACTGGAGATCGGAGTCTGACACCCAAACTCACCTGCCAGAGCCCCTCCCACCACTGTGTGCTCATCCTTTCCAAAAAGGCCTTTGCAGCCTGGGCTAATTTCATATCCCAACTTTGACTATTTTAAAAAGAGTGTTTGTTCAAGTTTGATAAAACAAACTAGGCCAGCATCCTCATATCTGTGCTTGAATTTATAGGAGCTGAGGAGAGGCTTCTTGTGGGTGCTGGGAGCACCCTGTATAATTCATTTAGTGGAGATTACATGGGTTGATTTGTTTTGTGAGAATTTATCAAGCTGTACCCTTCAAATCTTTGTACTTTATTGTATGTATGTTACACTTCATTAACTTTCGAAAGAAAAATACTAGTCATCTTTAAAGTACTATAGATTAATATAATTGAATATATTCAAAGAATGTTAGAGATTCTAAAGATAGGTCCCAAAAAAGTAAAGTTGCAAAAATGTTTGGTGCTTAATTACAAATACAACATTTTAAAGGATCTACTTTGGAGATGGTGGTATTATTCTGGATAAATAGGTGGTATAATTTTGGTATAATTTGAACATTTGTCACATTAGTGGTTTTCTAATTTATACAAGTACTGCCTTGAATAAAAAAAAATCTAGAGGTTGATGAAAAAACAAAACTCTAAACACTTATAATGTGATTATTAACATTACTAAAGGATTATGTTTCACCTTATAAAATAATATATTAATGAAGTTTCTTTAATTTTTTAAAGTGAATTTTTTGTGTATATTTAAGGTATACAAACATGTTAGGAAGTATGTGTATGTATAGTAAAGTGGTTACTATATTGTAAAAACAATTGGAATTATAATGCAGAGTTTAGTCAATTTGATTCACTCCTCTCCATTTTCCCATCAAATAAGAGACTTGTGTAGGGGAAGCTCTTGAAATAGAACTGAGCACTCTGGCATCCTTCTTTCTGAAGATCTGCCTATGTATTTTCATGCCTAGGGTCAGCTCTCTATGTGTACAACAACGCGGTTTTCACCCCAGAGGACTGGCACGGCATTCAAGAAATAGCAAGAAGCAGAAAAAAGGATGACCCTTTGAAGGTTGGAAGATTTGGAATTGGGTTTAATTCTGTCTACCATATAACAGGTATAGCATTTGGCTTTTCAGTTTTGATATTGGAAAATATTTTAGCCTATATTCTGTAATTTATTCGGTTAACTTTAGAGGTGATGCTATTTTAAAAATATCTTTCCTAATTCCTCTGTTAGTGGCAAGAAATTTGTCTATGAAATATCAGGGTGTCTTGAATTTTCTGAAATTACCGTGGTAACTATATCAAAGTTTTACTTTATCATCTGATGCTAAAAGTTAGTCATTATGATCTAGTGGAATCAGTTAATATTAATACATTAAGTAATTTTGTGTGAGATTTGAAATGTAGCTTTTGAAATACACAAAATTGTTATTTTGAAAAATTTTATACTGCAAATTTCAGAGTCAAACTGATTATCATAAATTTTCTTGTTCATATTTCTAAAAATCAGAAGGTTACAGAGGAAAGTATAATATCTAATGGTATTGAATAACCGAGAAAGTAAAGATCTTTAAGGTGGTTCTAGTAGCTACATTTTTTGTCTCTCATAAGCATTCTGCTCTTCTTAGACTTATAAGTATTTTAAAGATGACTTTGAAATCATGTTTTGAAAGTAGAAAGAATACGAGGTGTCTTGTTCATAATTACAGTTGGAAATACTTGAAACTCATAGGTAGACCTCTCTAACAGTATGTGGCTATTCTTCCTGAATTAGAGCTCTTAGTATTTACTATAGTTTTGTGATAAAAAATTCTTTTATGGAATTGGTCCTTATTATGTTTAGTCTCAAACTGTGTCTTGTGAGAAAAGGAGAGATTGAGCAGGCAGGAGTATAGCTATGGCTGGGACAATCATATACTTTCTCGTTCAAACTGGGACACGTTTGAGCATGAAAGAGGATGGTATTCTCAGACAATTGGCCTAAATTGGGACTGCCCTGTAGAAGAGTGGGAAGTAGGGTCATCCTAACTATAGCCAAATTTTAGTAAGCATATTACATTTATATTAATATTAATATAGTAATGTTAAATATATTATATGTCATAATAAAAATTATATATCAAAATATTGTAACTGTTATCCATGAATATTAATACTCGTGTATCCACCCGTTTGCAAGTTATCCGTCAGGTCCGTGACATGCCGTGGTTTGTAAATGTTATGGGGCACAGATTGAATTGCATAAACACGCAGACTTGTGCAGGAATGAAATGTAAAGTTCGAGCCCAGCTGATTGCCCAGCACCTGCATCTCCGTGTGGTTTTATTTCATAGTTGAAAATGAGCACATTTATGGTGGCTGTTCTCTCACCTGAGGGTTTGAGAAGGTTGTGGGTCATGCTTTCACTGTGTCAGGAGTCCTTGGCCTGATTTCAGTCAGGGAGGTCCAACCCTGCGTAATGAAGCGGGGCAACATGTCCTGGACCACACCGTCAATGGAGTTAGCCAGGGTATTGGTGGGCTAACATTTGCTAACTTAAAATACCTGTGAGCTTAGGAGTTGGTGATTGTGACAACCGAACTTACAGTGGACGATCATAGATATCAAAGATTGACCAGTGGAGTTGCTTCGTGCAAGAAGCTTAGTTAATGTCAGCATGTGAGGCAAAACATACGCCAGTACCACCCCGGGAGGTTCTCAGAAGGGCACCTGGTGAGGAATTTCCTTAATACAGTAAGTCCAACACATGTGCTTTTTCTGCCAGCATTGAAGTGTCACTCTGTCTTTGGTTGAGGAATGAGTAAAGAAGTTGGTATCAATTTAGGGGCGTGTAATACAAAAAATGTGTATCTTTAAGTACTGCAGTTAGGCTCAGCATGGTGAGATGCTCTCGGCATGAGAAGCACTTCTGCTCCAGAGGCCCAGGGAGCTCACTTCATATGCACTCCAGGGCATGTGCTTAGAGTAGGATGATGGGCACAGTTGCCTACGTTGTACTTCTCTCCCCCACTTTTTTCAGAGTCTATGGTTGAATGTTAATTTTGAGCATAGGATGCAACTCTGTTCTGTTTAATTGGTTTTACATGGCTGTGAGGCCTGAGTGTAACTGCCCAAATACTCTTCGTATCTTTTGTTTAATGAGTATGTGAAGATATAGCCTAGGTTTTCCCAATAATCATGGAAAGTGTCTATACCTAGCGCTTATTATTGGAGTAAATCAAAAGAGAAATCATTATTTTTCATGATTACCTCTCTGGAGGTAATTGAGCATAGTAACTACCTTCAGAGATGTAGTTCAGAGAATTACATTAACAAAGGTAAATTAAGCTTGTTTTTAGATAAATCTATTTTCAGTTCATTTTATGATTCCTACTTTTTCATATGTAATATTTTGATGGTAATTATAATTATTTACTTATAATTATTATTGTCCATTAAATTTCAGAGTTGATCGTGACTTAAATTTTTCTTTACAGATGTTCCTTGTATCTTCAGTGGTGACCAGATTGGGATGTTAGATCCTCATCAAACACTTTTTGGCCCACATGAATCGGGCCAATGTTGGAATCTCAAAGATGACAGCAAAGAAATCAGTGAACTTTCAGACCAATTTGCACCATTTGTTGGCATTTTTGGAAGCACCAAGGAGACATTTATGAACGGCAATTTTCCAGGAACATTTTTCCGTTTCCCTCTTCGCCTACAGCCTTCCCAGCTTAGCAGTAATCTCTACAATAAGCAGAAGGTTCTGGAATTATTTGAATCTTTTAGGGCAGATGCAGACACAGTGCTGCTCTTTCTGAAAAGTGTGCAGGATGTGTCCTTATATGTCCGCGAGGCTGATGGAACTGAAAAACTGGTGTTTAGAGTGACTTCGAGTGAGAATAAGGAACTGAAACATGAGCGGCCGAGTTCTATAAAGATTCTGGGAACTGCTATAAGTAACTATTGTAAAAAGATTCCAAGCAATAGCATCACCTGTGTAACATATCATGTTAATATAGTTTTGGAAGATGCGAGTACCAAGGATGCACAAAAGACATCTTGGTTGGTGTGTAACAGTGTGGGTGGGCGAGGGATTAGTAGTAAACTTGACTCTTTAGCTGATGAATTGAAGTTCGTCCCAATCATTGGAATAGCCATGTCTTTATCAAGCAGAGATGATGAAGCAAAAGGAGCAATAGCTGATTTCTCAGGAAAAGCATTTTGTTTTCTTCCTTTACCACCTGGTGAGGAAAGCAGAACCGGCCTCCCGGTCCACATCAGTGGGTTCTTTGGCCTGACCGACAACCGCCGCAGCATAAAATGGAGAGAGCTGGACCAGTGGAGAGACCCGGCGGCCTTGTGGAATGAATTTCTTGTCGTGAATGTCGTCCCCAAAGCTTATGCTACTCTGGTCTTAGATTCAATAAAACGTCTGGAGACAGAAAAGAGCTCCGACTTCCCCTTGTCGGTTGATGTCATCTATAAGCTTTGGCCCGAGGCGAGCAAAGTCAGGGCGCACTGGCAGCCGGTGTTAGAGCCTCTGTTCAGCGAGCTGTTCCAGAATGCAGTGATTTACTCCATCAGCCGTGACTGGGTCAAGTTGGAGCAGGCCTACTTCTCAGAACTCGATGAAAGTTTGGAATACACGAAAACCGTGCTCAACTACCTCCAGAGCTCAGGGAAGCAGATTGCCAAGGTACCGGTGAACGTGGCTGCTGCTGTGCAGCTCACGGCTGCCTCTGGCGGGACGCCCGTGAGGAAGGTGACGCCCGCGTGGGTGCGGCAGGTGCTGAGGAAGTGTGCACACCTGGGCAGTGCGGAAGAGAAGCTCCACCTCTTAGAATTTGTGCTTTCCGACCAAGCCTATAGTGAGCTGCTCGGGCTGGAGCTGCTGCCTTTACAAAATGGAAGTTTTGTCCCCTTCTCCTCATCGGTATCGGATCAGGATGTTATTTATATTACCTCAGAGGACTACCCAAGGTAGAGTCCCACTTCTGAAATGCTCGCTTACTCCTAGGGGCTGCTCCTCCCCTGCACACTGAGGCCGCTCTATTGTGAAATCCCTCAGTTATCTGCGTAGATTTTATGCTTAGCAAGACTTTTGCACAAATGGTTACAATGCTAAAGGACCTGACTCTAGTATTACACAATTCATCCATGTAACAAAAACACTTGTGCCTCCTTACTATTTTGAAATAAAAACTTAAAAAAATGCTAAAGGATACATTTTAAATTCTAAAGTGAAAAAGCCTTCAAATGTTTATCAGTTAAAAAGTTATTTAAGCAGTTGTTTTTCTTTTGAAATTTCAACAACAGAGCAATGTTTATGAAGTGCTAATAATAACTAGTTCAGATTTGTAACTAATGAATTACTTTGGTGAAATTTAATTTAAATTAAATAGTGTAATTCTTTATAACTCAGGGTATGTATTGACATTTCAGAAAATAAAATTAATTTTATTCTAAGATGTTTAGAATGTTTCTGAATTCAAATATGTATGTGATGCCCTCATGTTTTAAAGCAAAGCCTAGATAATATCTCATTAAAAATTACTATGATTTGATATGTGCATTATAATTTATATAAAATGAAATAGTAGGTTTAATTGGCTTAAAAATATATGATTGATTTTTTTAAATTTTAGAATTGTTAGAAGATTATCATAATTGCTCTGTTCCTTTCACTTTTTAGGTCCCTTTTCCCAGGTCTTGAAGGGAGATTTATTTTGGATAACTTGAAGCCTCACCTTCTAGCTGCTTTAAAGGAAGCTGCCCAAACCCGAGGTAATATAATTGTTTAGTATTTTTTTTAAAATAAACCTTTTTATAAAAATACAAACATTTTTTATGTTTTCTATTAAGAGTTATCCATTTTAAGCCTATAAATCAACAATTTCATATGGTTTAACAATATAATTGTTATATTTTAAGATGTTTCAGTAGCTATTCTGGCATCTAAAAGAATTCGAAGGTGACATTGTATTTAAAAATTTCCCCTGTCACGGTGTGCTGATGTGTATTTACAGAAATAGCATCTTTCACCTGCATGGTGCGTCAGTTTTCGCCACTGCTCTCCCATTTCTCACCGGAGCGTCCCATCCTCATACCTTAGAGCCTGTGTGGTAACAGGATGGGGATTGCTAGTTAAATTCCACAGATGAGGAGAGAAAGGTTAAGATGAAGGTCGCCAGCCGAGGCTGGAGGTCAGGTCTTCCACCTTGTCATCGTGCTCTGTTTCCCACACCATTGTCCCGTGGTTTCATGTGGTTGTGCTGGGCTTGCGTTAAGATGTGATCTGCTTCAGGGAAGTGTGGACCGATGCTATGAACTCCGTTGTAACCGTGTTAGGAAAGGGGACTCGTGAGGTCTTAGGAAAACAATGGCTGTCCGATGGGTGTCCTGTTTTTTAGGAAAGGGCAATAATTTGGGAAAAACAATCACTATGGTTCTAACTTTAATACTGTCTTTCAACGTCTGCAATATCCTTTCCCTTACAAAATTATAACCTGAACTTTTTCTAAGTTACATATTGGCCTGAGGAATTCTAGATTTGTCCCACTGGTTGACTTTGTAAAGCATGTTCTTTGTGATGTGTCTTTTATGGCATGTGCTTTTTTCTTTTCAAAGGTAATGACCTAAGGAAAAGTTGCCAATAATTGTACATCTTTATTTGTTAAAATATAAGTGAAAGAAATTGGAATGGCAGAGGCAAATTAGGCTGGAGTTAAAGTGAGACTGAAAGAAAATGTGTGTAAATGTTGCTTACCGTAAGGAGTCAGTAACTCCAAGATGGTAACTGTGAGATTGATTTTTCCAGCATCTAGATTACTCATTTCATCGTGAATTGTCATCTTCAAAATAGCCCTTTTGGGAGTCTAAACATGGATTTCTATAACTCTGCCATGTTTTGCTCCAAAGTTTTGGAAATCCTATTTTTTTTTAATTTTCTGTTATATTCTTGTTTAAAAATTTTGTGCTGAAGCAGAAGCTACATACAGAAGAGTACATGTATTATAAATGTAAGCTTAGTGACATTTTGTAAACTGCACACATCATGTAACCCAGAACAGAAAACAAGATTCCCACTCAAGGGTAACCACGATGCTGCCTTTTAACAGCACAGACTCATTTGGCTGTTACTGTGACTTCATAGAAGGAAGCACAGTCTGTGTCCTCATCCTTGGCTTCTTTTACTTACTGTTACGTTGGTGAGATTCATGCAGATTGTTGTGTGTGGCTGTTGATCATTCTTTCTCGTTGCTGTAGTGTTTCCTTTTGTGGTATATTAACTTTCTTTTGAAGAGAATGTTTCTGTTGTTGGCAAATAGTTTCTGAGGTGGCTATGGATTTGGAAATCAGCCGAAAGTTATTCAGCAACAAAGCAGGTGAAAGGGGTGAGGGCCAGCAGAGGAATGCTGCTTTTGCTCAAGATTTTCCAAATAGCCTATGGCATAGAGCGTGGCCACGGCTTACTTCTCTAGCCACAGGTGGATGCGGGGACCGATCTGCTATATTTTTAGGGATGAGTTAAATTCATAAATTAACTTAAGTAATTTGACATCTTTCAAAGTTGAGTCTTCCCACTTTATTATGTCTTACCATTTTCTCATCTACTGTGGATTCAGGTTTGTTATTTTGGGGTTACGTGGTAAATGCTGTGTTTTGTGTCTGGTTCTTGGTTAGTGTTCTTTGAATTGTTTCATCAGATGTTCTAGCATTTTTTTGCCACTCGTAATGTGTAGCTCAGTACTCCCAGAAATTGTCTTTATGGTTACTTTTCTTTATCTAGATTTAAGTTTTAGTCTGTCCCTCTCATGATTATTTAATAACCCTGATCTCTAGCCTTTCAGATTTTTTTAACCAATCATATGGGTAATGCTTCCTGGGTATCTTCCCAATTATCTTTATACTATGTTCTAGACAAAAATTAGTTTTCGATATAAGTTTATTGCCATTAATAGTTTTACTGTTTTGGGAGCATGATGATGTAGGGACTTCAGGGGCCCCAGTAGTGACACACTGCTTTCCTTTCCTGAGAGCAGAGTCAGTGAAGAGGTAAGCAGAGGAGTTGAGCAGGTAAATGTCAAAAGTCACTGCTGTCCCTGATAATCGTGATATTGGAGACTGTGGCTTATAGCAGGCAGTGGGCTTCCAATGAACCCCAGAATTGAATGGATTAGCTCACCCATCTGGTCCCAGGCGGCAGCACTGGAAAGCCGCAGGCTTCCTTACAGGGCCTGCCCCTACCAACGCAAGCATGGAGGAGCCATCTCTGAGAGACCCGCTGAGCACATTCAGATGCTCTTTCTAAATTTCTAAAGAGTCATCCCTCTTTCTAGTGGTGTGGGACATATGGCAGGGAGTGTGGAGAAGGGAGGCCAAGAGTATTCTGTGTATAGAGCTCCCTTCATGTGGTAGGGAACATCCCAAATAAATAACAACATCTGATAGTTTTTGCTCTGCATAGTGGTTACTCCATTGCTTTGCTGACACAGAATACCATGGACTTCTGTTTACCAGTGATCCATAGAAACCGCCTGGGCAGTCTTGAAAGAACTGCTGCATAAAATTGAAACGTGATTTTTTTTCTCTGCATTGGGTACTTCTCTGATTCTGTAGCTCAAACAAAATCTGTGTCGTTATTTGATGATTTTTACCTTTTACTTGGATCACATTTAAAACCCTTAGCCTAAGTTACTGCTTATATTTTTAGTATTCCCTTCTACTACCCTTTCCTAGCAATTAAACATGTTTCGCTATCCCCCGCTTCAGAGAAAACAAAACAAACCTGGACTCTGATTTCCTTTCTTGCATTCCAGTGTAGTCCAGCTTCTAGAAGGAGCAATTGTCTTGCCTGTACTTCCTCATCATTCATTGTCACTGCAGACAAACTTGTGCTTCCACTGTCGTTCCACTAGAATTGTCTGGCTGACATCACCAGTTAGTGATTTTCGTGTTATTAAATCCAGTTGGCTTTTCTGTTTCTTTTACCTGATATCTCTGAAGCTCTGGTACTACTCTCTACAGCCTCAGTTTCTGTGATACATTCTTCCTTGGTATCCTCCTACTCCTTTGGCTGCTTCTCAGAATTACTTGTGAATCCCTGTTCCTCAGTTCACCCCTAAAGGTGGGTTGTTCCTTACTTTCTTTAAGTCTATGCATCCACTTCCATGCACGGTAATGACCTCCATATCTTCAGTTGCTACCTCAGGCTGAATAGGAATAGAGCGGTAAACCTGGACTTTGTAGTCAAACAGATCTGGGCCCAAACGTCTCTGTTTAGTGTGTAACTTTGAACAAATTTCCCACCTTCCTTGAGCCTCTGTTTTCTCGTCAATAACACGGTAATACAGTAATATCCTTCTAAGGATGTATCTGAGGCCCCCAGGATTTGATTACATAAAATGCAGGGTCACTTTATTGCAGGGTTAATGAAACGAGAGTGAGGATGGAGCAGTCACAGCTTTCCCATTGAATTTTACGCAAATTTGCAGCAGGGCAGGTTATTGAAAAGCTTTGTTGTAATATTTTACCCATAGCAGGCATTGCACTGAAGATCATATGATGAATACGCGATGTATTTAGTTTAACGCAATACCTGGCACATAATACTGACGAATGGCAGCTATTGTTATCGTTTTACACTTGCAGTTCCATAAGTATTTCAAAACCAACGTTTTCAAAACCTCAGTCCTCATCCTTTCCCCAAATCTGCTTCTCCTTTCAAGTGCTCCCCTTGTGAATGACACCACTGCTCACTAAGTTACTCAAGAGTGATTCTCAGTGTGCCATCTTTGTTCCCTGCGGTTTCTAGGTCCTGGTGATTGAGTTTTCTGTATCAGTCCCTTTGCCTCATTCCACTGCCACTGCTGCAGCCCTTTCCTGTGATGTCATCCCTGCTCTCTTGCAGTTGGTGTCCTCGCCTCCAGTGCTCACTCCTCATCCAATTACGTCAGTCCCCTGCTGCACGCTTTCCAGTGGACAAGGATTCTATCAGATGAGTCCTGCTAGCACAGACTAGCGGGCTTTCCGTAGTGCGAATCTGCTCCCATGATTGTGAGTGCTGTCTCATTGGCCATAATGCATCCAGGGGCCCTCTTTGTTCTCGTTATACATGCACTTCCAGGTCGATAAACATGAATGCTCCCTTAATTTCATGAGAGCAGAAAGACTTGTCAGACTTGTCACCACCATGCAGCACAGTGCCTGCTTCCAGGTAGGTGCTCAGTAATTTCTTTTTTACCTGAACAAAAGTTTTCTCATATCTGTACTTTTGTACATGGTGTTCCTTTTGCTTTGAATACTTTCTTTCCATCCTCCACTTTGCTCAGCTAACTTTTTTTCCTCTTTAGTACTGAGTGGTGAGTCACCTCCAGGAAGCTTTCTTTGCCATCTCTCCCTGTGCCCCGACCCCTGCTGTACAGTCTGAATAGATGCCTCTCCTTCGCTCTTGGAACCCAGCACCTGGTCCCTTAATCCTCTTTGTGTTATTGGATTCATATTTTTACTATGCTAGACTGTGAAATCCTTGAGAGTAGGGGCAATCATTATTTTATTTTTGCATTCTCAGGGTCTGGCCACATGCCTGGTTAAGGAGTTGGGTTGGATGTGTGCGTGTTTCTGTTGGGTGGGCCAGGCAGGGATGGCATTGCTGGTAGAGGTATAGAGGTCAACAGGCAAATCCCATCACTATGTCTGTGATTTGGTATTTGTTTTTCTAATCAGGTATTCTATTATTGTGTTTGTTCTCTGTTAACTGTGAGATAATAGAGTTATCGTCTCCATTTGAGAGACGAAGACGTTGAAGATCAAAGAAATTGAAGGATTTAAATGACTTGCCCGAGTCGCAGAGTTTAAGTTATGATTCTGGTTTTATTTTTTTAATTTTTTTATTTCTAAGTCTGGATTATTTCTGTGTTAAGTTACTTGAGTAAATGAATGAATATCTGAAATTGGGGAATAGTTAGAAAAGCAGGTAAATGGGTTTTCGATGGAAAAAAATAGAATAAAAGCACTTACGTGGTACAAATGCCTAATAGATTAGCACCAGGATCCTATTTATATTTTAAAAATTTTCGTACTGATTTATTAGACAAGACCAAAATCCTTAACATTTCCTGTGAGGCTCTTCATTACTTGGTTCCATTTTCTGAGTGTTAGAAAGATGCCTGGTACATGGAAAGGTTAAATAAAGATTTGCTATTCTTCATCTCCTTCCTAGTTTCATTCTCTTCCCTGATCTTTCTAATACTGGGAGGACAGCATATTCTGTCTCTCCTTCAGGTGTGGTCCATCTCGTTTCCTCTGCCAGCCCCTCATCTCCTGCCTCGTTCTCATTTTTCATGCAACCCAAGTGTGCATTCTTGGCGCTGGTCTCGCCAGAGCCCTCACACGCCTGCTCCTGTTTAATTGTGTGCGATGTCTTACCTGATACCTGCCTTCCCCATTAGATGGTAAGACAAGGGCTGGGACCATGTCTGTTGTCCATTTCTATGTCTCTAGCACTCACTCCCTCAGTATTGCCTGACGCACACAATGTCTGCCTCTAAGGTGATCAGAAGGATGTCGAGATTGGAAGAGCTTAAATTCCTTTGGTTAGAGCTTTGATCTGTGTCTTAGCCACCAGGTGTAGCATAAGATACTGAAATGCATAAACATCTCAGAGTTGTAGCAGTGGTCCACTTAATCAAAATTGCTTTAGATATAGGGATAGATATCCATGGAGCAGTTCTTAGAAGTTGGTGATTATTGGTGGTTACCATAGACAAGCAGTAGAAATGTATGATAAAATCTCTTTATCATGAAGGTAGAATTAATTGTATACTTACTTTGTATAGATGTTCCAAAACTTTTTAAAAATCAGATTTCTTCTCTTTCTCAATTCTTATCTATAATCTCTGAATATTAAATAATAGCTTGTGCAAAAAGCCCATTGGTAGCTTATCAAGTGATTTTATATGGATGAAATGCAATTTATGTGTATAAAGTACTTATTCCTTTCTTCTTTGATTTTTTTTCTGAACTGAGACTCCTGACCTTTATGTAGTTTGGATTTAGTTTGCTTTGAAATATTTCTTTAAATTTTATATGTATATTCTGCTATGTTTGAAGTTTTGTTTTTGGCTTTTCTTTTTATATAACAGTATGTAAGGATTCTATAGATAGCAATATCTTAAGATACAGAATAATTTCTGTATCATGTGAAAATTGTGATAATTTGGCCTTTTCTAAGAATGGATTTAATTATATTCTAGCACAACAACTTCTCTGGGGATATTCAGGTAGGATAACTGACTGAATGTTGTGTTCATTTGAAGCCTGGTGTTTTTGTTCATTTGGTTCTTTGACTCCTGTTTTTTCATTTACGTAAGTAGCTAGAAATTATGTCAATTTTTTTTCTGATGATAATAACTATTAAAGGAGAGAGGAAACTATACTAATATAGGTATTTGTTGTTACAAATACCACAATAAAACTATATTTAAATAACTTAAACATTCATTTCATATAATACTTAGTCTCTAAGAAACGAATTGTGTGAAAGTTTATATTTTAAGCTGGGGTATTAATGGGAAGTGTGAGAGTGAATGCACCTCTGTTACATGATACACACACATTCAGATTGAAAGGATGGGGGAGTAAATTCTGGGATCTGAGCCCTCACACGCCTGCTCCTGTTTAATTGTGTGCGATGTCTTACCTGATACCTGCCTTCCCCATTAGACTGTAAGACAAGGGCTGGGACCATGTCTGTTGTCCGGTTCTATATCTCTAATACTCACTCCATCAGTATTGTCTGACCGACACAATGCCTATCTCCAAGGTGGTCAGAAGGATGTTGAGTTGTGCAGTGAGAGGGGCTCAGTCTGTTTTTGAGTATGGCTTAGTGTACTGAGGCTGGTTACAGCAGGAAACCCATCCTGGGCATACTGAGGAAAAGCAAAGTGGCCAACCCAGCTCTCTTGAGGAACAGTCACTGATTGTTCACACAGTGCCTGGTGTATCATTTTACTGACTGCCTTTTTTTTTTAATAAAAAGTTTTTGGCTCAAGTGTAGTATTAATTTCCCCAAGTTCATATTTCATTTGGAAAATTGGAGGATGCCTGATTTGCTTTACAGAAATTGTTTTTATGGTAAATATTATTATTTGAAGCAGGCCATGCATATACTAAAATTAATTTAGAAATCAAATCATTATTACAATATAATTATAACTTATATTATTATTAAATCTGGTTTCTAGCTTATATTAAAAGTGTCTTATCATTCATAGCTACTATTAGTATATTTTTCTGGAAGCTTTATCAATATATCTTAGTTTTTTAAAGGTGTAATCAAATCAAAGAGGAAAACAAAATCTCGATGTAAGTAGACTGCATAGTTCACACCCACGCTGGGGACTGTCTGGGGCTTACATTGGTGATTTCTCTTACTTAACTGTTGTTACATCTGCTATTCAAGACGAAAGCTAGGAAGTCAGCAGAATGTCAGTGCTGGGTTTGGGGAAGAAATGTGGTCACTGGGCTAATTTTGAAGCACGTTGGCATATGGGATGTTTGTGCCAGCCCCCAGGGCCTGCAAGTGCCGCTGCTGGACTGGAGTGCCCAGGCTAGGGCACTGGCTGGAGTCTGAGCTGGCAGGCAGGCTGCCCTTTCCTTCCTTTTTTGGTTTGGTTTTTTTTTTTTTCTACTTTCTTTTTTTTTCTTTGAAGATTTGACTGACATACAGTACACCATTTAATTGAACCTTCACTGTATCACATGTGTATTTACAGAAATTTGACTCTACACAGTGGACGATTGTTAGAACTCATCAGCCATCAAAGCTGCCATTGCCACATTCTGTACAAGAGAAGTATAAAAACCTGTCACTGTACTTAGAGCCTCAGATGGTTTATCATTGTAGCCAGCCGGGTGTGACTCTGTAGGAGTCTGGCTGAATGTAGTAAAACTCCCAGTTATTTAAAGCATTCAGGACTGAGATTTCTTGGTTAAGTAAATTTTTAAGTAGACTATAATTTTCCATCCATGGTGAAATTCATTCTCAAGGTTAGCATCGAACATAGCAAAAAATAAACATAACAAAAAAGTACAGACTTTGAGCAGTGATTCATTGTGCTGATGTTATTATTTTGAACGTTTAAGGAATTGAACTACTCTTAGAAGATGTCCTTCTAGGTTAAATTTGGCAATAATTTAAATAAAACCTTTCTGTCTCTAGGAATAATTTCAGTACTAATAGTTAACTTCTTTCGACAGTGCAGATAATTTTTAAGGTCACAAAAGACACAAGTTATTTATTAAAATGCTATAAAAATAATTTTTCTGATCCTATTAGATTAGAGGGGCTTTAGAATTTCAGTGGCTTTCTAACCCAAGACATGGAGACTTTTTTCTGTGTAAACATTTATACTTTAGAGTTAAAAACTAAATGTCTTAAATATAAAGTAGATAGAACTCAGAACTTCAGATCGAATTGACTTAATGTGCTTAACATTGTATCTTACTATATTTTCTCTCTCCTTTATTTTCTATCATGTTTTTTCATTTTAGCATGATGGTATGTTAATTGCATGCTATATGTGGGGAGTGTGTGTTTTATTGGCATTTTATTTATACATTAATATCAGATGATTTTTCTGAAGGTAGGTATGTATATGTTTTATAAATAACCAAATTGGGTAGGATCATCTATGGAATGCATGTCATGTGTCATTTATTAACAGAACAAAGTGGTGCATATTTTAATTTTTTGTTTTCTGAGTGTTGTGAATTTTAATTTCTAACTCTTTTTTGTATCTTTAGTATCATATCCTTGCCTTCCTTGTGACTTGGATATTCTATTATAATTAATTCAACCCAGTAAGCATTTCTTAAGAACATTGTGATAAAATTATATTTTAATGGGACTCATAGATCAAAGGGGCTACCGTAGTCAAACTACTGACAAGATTTTTATAATTTCTTAAATTTTACTGCTTGAATTACCCTAAATCACACAACGTAGAAACTGAAAATATTCCGAATGTTGCTATCAATACCCTCTTAAAGTTGGAAAAGTGTGCCCTTGCTTAAATTTTTATGGCAGTAATTTTAAAATGTCTTATTGTTACATGAAAGGTAATTTCTTGGTGGAAGGTAAAGTCATCTTCCTGATAGGTACTCCTCTGAAATAAGGCATCCTTTCTTGGTTAAAAAATAATGATATACAAAAGTTTCCAGGGCTTCAAGTACGCCCTCTCTTACATTTTCTCAAGTTGCTCTTTGGAGAATCTAGAAGTCATATGTACGTAGGGAGAATATTGAATGTTATCTTCCACAAGATTAAATTTGAGATGCTTTTTATTTCCCCATATAGGCATATACATACCTATTGATATATAGTGTTATTTTTCCATTTTGTTCCTACTGATATTCTAAATGTAAATACTCTGAAACACAAAATGCACTTAGAAAGAAAGTGATAATTTCTAGGATAGTGGTTAAAATCAGCAGAAGTTTTTCCCTTCCTAATTTATAAACCATCCTGAGGTAGAGCTGCTCTAGTGGGAGACACTCCTACCCTCACACCAATTCCCTGCTTGCTCTTTTTGCATGCCCTTGAAGCATTTCTGCAAACTCCTAGGGCTCTGCAGAACACACGCTGATAAATAATAAGTAGCTAGGAAAAAGCTACATTTGAAAAGTTCTTAATATCCTCCATATTGGGGCATGAATACAGAGCAGTCTTTAGACCTAGAGCCGCATCCCATTGTCTTTCCAGATGAGAGAATTCAAGTCTCAGAGAGATGAAATGACACCTAAATTAGACATATCTGTAGTGTTTGAAAGGAAACCATGTAGGTTTCTTTGCTGCCTCAGCTTCATTCAGAAAGTGTTGGTCAAATGAGACTAACACTCCAGCCTCTGTGGTCTGATTTCATGCCCTCCTCTCTATGCCGTGCAGCTGTGCGGTTTCTGCAAACATGAAGTTAACACAAAAAGACATTTACACCAATTGAGTATGCCTAACCCCAAAATCCAAATGCTCCAAAATCTAAAATGAGCAAGGACATGATGCTCAAAAGAAATAGTCATTGGAGCATTTCAGATTTCTGATTTTTGGATTTGGGATGTTCAGCTGGTAAGTATAATGCAAATATGCCACAATAAAAAATAAAATTGAAATCCAAAACACTTGTGGTATCAAGCATTTTGGATAAGGGATACTCAACCTGTATTGGGTTTACTATCTATCAGTTTTTTACTCTTAAATAAGAAGGTACTTATGTAACATTTATCTGCATTTTCTTTGGTGCTTTTATTTGTGGACAAATAAGCACTCAGTATTGTTTTCCATGTTGATTCCATTTGCAGAACATTATAGGATACATTTTAAAACACATTTAAATGCATTTTATGTATTTATTTAAAATAAGTACTTTCCAAGAAGAATTATTTCTCATAGGTTATTATAAATGTGGATTTATGTATAGATTCTCTATCATTATTTAAAAATGATTTTAGCCTAGTTATGCTGACTTTTTGCATGTACTTAAAACTCTTAAAAGAACTTTCTAGTACTATTTTATCTGTGAGAATAGAAAGCTATCATAGTAGAATTATCTGTATTTATAACACTTCTGTATATAATTTACAGGAAGACCATGTACTCAGCTGCAGCTTCTAAATCCAGAACGATTTGCACGACTTATCAAAGAAGTAATGAATGCATTCTGGCCTGGCAGAGAGTTGATCGCTCAGTGGTATCCATTTGATGAAAACAGAAATCACCCATCTGTTTCGTGGCTTAAGATGGTTTGGAAGAATCTTTATATACATTTTTCAGAGGATTTGACTTTATTTGATGAGATGCCACTTATCCCTAGAACTATACTAGAGGAAGGCCAGACATGTGTGGAACTCATTAGACTTAGGATTCCATCATTAGTCATTTTAGATGACGAATCTGAAGCACAGCTTCCAGAATTTGTAGCAGACATTGTACAAAAACTGGGAGGGATTGTCCTTAAAAAACTAGATGCCTCTATACAACATCCACTTACTAAAAAATACATTCATTCGCCATTACCAAGTGCTGTTTTGCAGATAATGGAGAAGATGCCATTGCAGAAATTGTGTAATCAAATAGCTTCACTACTTCCAACACACAAAGATGCCCTGAGGAAGTTCTTGGCTAGTTTAACTGATACCAGTGAAAAAGAAAAAAGAATAATTCAAGAATTGACAATATTCAAGCGAATTAACCATTCATCTGGTCAGGGAATTTCCTCTTACACAAAACTGAAAGGTTGTAAAGTCTTACACCATACCGCCAAACTTCCACCAGATCTGCGACTTTCTATTTCTGTAATAGACAGTAGTGATGAAGCTACTATTCGCTTAGCAAACATGTTGAAAATAGAGAAGTTAAAGACCACTACCTGCTTAAAGCTTATTTTAAAAGATATTGAAAATGCATTTTATTCACATGAAGAGGTAACACAGCTTATGTTATGGATCCTTGAGAATCTATCCTCTCTCAAAAATGAGAATCCAGATGTGCTTGATTGGTTAATGCCATTAAAATTCATTCAGATCTCAGAGGAACAGATGGTATCCGCCAGTGAACTCTTTGACCCTGATATAGAAGTACTAAAGGATCTTTTTTATGATGAAGAAGAAACCTGTTTTCCACCCTCAGATTTTACCTCACCAGATATTCTTCACTCTTTAAGACAGATTGGTTTAAAAAGTGAAGCCAGTCTCAAAGAGAAAGATGTTGTGCAAGTGGCAAAAAAAATTGAAGCCTTATGGGTCAGTTCTTGTCCAAATCAGGATGTTCTTCTGAAGAAAGCCAAGACACTCTTACTGGTTTTAAATAAGAATCATGCACTGTTACAGTCATCTGAAGGAAAGATGACATTGAAGACAATAAAATGGGTTCCAGCCTGCAAGGAAAGGCCTCCAAATTATCCGGGCTCTTTAGTCTGGGAAGGAGATCTCTGTAATCTTTGTGCACCGCCAGATATGTGCGATGTCGCCCATGCAATTCTAGTTGGCTCCTCTCTGCCTCTTGTTGAAAGTATCCATGTAAACTTGGAAAAAGCACTAGGTATTTTTGTAAAACCTAGCATCAGTGCTGTCTTAAAACACTTTAAAATTGTTGTTGATTGGTATACTTCAAAAACCTTTAGCGATGAAGACTACTATCAATTCCAGCATATTTTGCTTGAAATTTATGGATTCATGCATGATCATTTAAATGAAGGGAAAGATTCTTTTAAAGCCTTAAAATTTCCATGGGTTTGGACTGGCAAAAAATTTTGTCCCCTTGCCCAAGCAGTGATAAAACCAATCCATGATCTTGACCTTCAGCCTTATTTGCATAATGTGCCTAAAACCATGGCAAAATTTCATCAACTGTTTAAGGTCTGTGGTTCAATAGAGGAGTTGACATCAGATCATATTTCCATGGTTATTGAGAAAATATATCTCAAAAGTGACCAAGATCTCAGTGAACAAGAAAGCAAACAAAATCTGCATCTGATGTTGAATATTATCAGATGGCTGTATAGCAATCAGATTCCAGCAAGCCCCAATACACCAGTTCCTATACATCATAGCAAAACTCCTTCTAAACTTATTATGAAGCCAATTCATGAATGCTGTTATTGTGACATTAAAGTTGATGACCTTAATGACTTACTTGAAGATTCTGTGGAACCAATCATTTTGGTGCATGAAGACATACCGATGAAAACTGCAGAATGGCTGAAAGTTCCGTGCCTCAGTACAAGATTGATCAATCCTGAAAACATGGGATTCGAGCAGTCAGGACAAAGAGAACCACTTACTGTAAGAATTAAAAATATTCTGGAAGAATACCCTTCAGTGTCAGATATTTTTAAAGAACTACTTCAAAATGCTGACGATGCGGATGCAACAGAATGCAGTTTCATGATTGATATGAGAAGAAATATGGACATAAGAGAGAGTCTTCTAGACCCAGGGATGGCAGCTTGCCATGGACCTGCTTTGTGGTCATTCAATAATTCTGAATTCTCAGATTCAGATTTTGTGAACATAACTAGGTTAGGAGAATCTTTAAAAAGGGCAGAAGTTGACAAAGTTGGAAAATTTGGTCTTGGGTTTAATTCTGTATACCATATCACTGACATTCCCATCATTATGAGTCGAGAATTCATGATAATGTTTGATCCAAATATAAACCATATTAGTAAACACATTAAAGACAAATCCAATCCTGGGATCAAAATTAATTGGAGTAAACAACAGAAAAGACTTAGGAAATTTCCTAATCAGTTCAAACCGTTTATAGATGTATTTGGTTGTCAGTTACCTTTGTCAATAGAAGCACCTTACAGCTACAAAGGAACTCTTTTCCGATTGTCTTTTAGAACTCAACAGGAAGCAAAAGTGAGTGAAGTTAGTAGTACCTGCTATAATACAGCAGATATTTACTCTCTTGTGGATGAATTTAGTCTCTGTGGACACAGGCTTATCATTTTCACCCAGAGTGTAAACTCAATGTATTTGAAGTACTTGAAAATTGAAGAAACCAATCCCAGCTTAGCACAGGATACAATAATAATTAAAAAAAAAGCCTGCTGTTCCAAAGCATTGAACGCACCTGTCTTAAGCGTTTTAAAAGAGGCTGCTAAGCTCATGAAGACTTGCAGCAGCAGTAATAAGAAGCTTCCCACTGATGAGCCAAAGTCATCTTGCATTCTTCAGATCACAGTTGAAGAATTTCACCATGTGTTCAGAAGGATTGCTGATTTACAGTCACCGCTGTTTAGAGGTCCAGATGATGATCCAGCTGCTCTCTTTGAAATGGCTAAGTCTGGCCAGTCAAAGAAGCCCTCTGATGAGTTGCCACAAAAAACAGTGGAGTGTACCACTTGGCTTCTGTGTGCCTGCATGGACACAGGAGAGGCACTAAAGTTTTCGCTGAGTGAGAGTGGAAGAAGGCTAGGACTGGTTCCTTGTGGGGCAGTGGGAATCATGCTGTCTGAAATCCAGGACCAGAAATGGACTGTGAAACCACATACTGGAGAAGTGTTTTGCTATTTACCTTTACGAATAAAAACAGGCTTGCCAGTTCACATCAATGGTTGCTTTGCTGTTACTTCAAATAGAAAAGAAATCTGGAAGACAGATACAAAAGGGCGGTGGAACACCGCGTTCATGAGACACGTTATTGTAAAAGCTTACTTACAGGCGCTCAGTGTCTTACGGGACCTGGCCACTGGTGGGGAGCTGACTGATTATACTTACTATGCAGTGTGGCCTGATCCTGATTTAGTTCATGATGATTTCTCTGTAATTTGTCAAGGATTTTATGAAGATATAGCTCATGGAAAAGGTAAAGAATTGACCAAAGTCTTCTCTGATGGATCTACTTGGGTTTCCATGAAGAATGTGAGATTTCTAGATGACTCTATACTTAAAAGAAGAGATGTTGGTCCAGCAGCCTTTAAGATATTTTTAAAATACCTCAAGAAGACTGGGTCCAAAAATCTTTGTGCTGTTGAACTTCCTTCTTCAGTAAAATTAGGATTTGAAGAAGCTGGCTGCAAGCAGATACTGCTTGAAAATACATTTTCAGAGAAACAGTTTTTTTCAGAAGTGTTTTTTCCAAATATTCAAGAAATTGAAGCAGAACTTAGAGATCCTTTAATGAATTTTGTTCTAAATGAAAAAATTGATGAGTTCTCAGGAATTCTCCGTGTCACCCCATGTATTCCTTGCTCCTTAGAGGGGCATCCTCTGGTTTTACCATCAAGATTGATCCACCCTGAAGGACGAGTTGCAAAATTATTTGATACTAAAGATGGACGATTTCCTTATGGTTCTACTCAAGATTATCTCAATCCTATTATTTTGATTAAACTAGTTCAGTTAGGTATGGCAAAAGACGATATTTTATGGGATGACATGCTAGAACGTGCAGAGTCAGTAGCTGAAATTAACAAAAGTGATCATGCTGCTGCTTGTCTAAGAAGTAGCATCCTATTAAGTCTTATTGATGAGAAACTAAAAATAAGGGATCCTAGAGCAAAGGATTTTGCTGCAAAATATCAAACAATCCCCTTCCTTCCATTTCTAACAAAACCAGCAGGTTTCTCTTTGGACTGGAAAGGTAACAGTTTTAAGCCTGAAACCATGTTTGCAGCAACTGATCTTTATACAAGTGAATATCAAGATATAGTTTGTCTTTTGCAACCAATTCTAAATGAAAATTCCCATTCCTTCAGAGGTTGTGGTTCAGTGTCATTGGCTGTTAAAGAGTTTTTGGGATTACTTAAGAAGCCAACAGTTGATCTGGTTATAAACCAATTGAAAGAAGTTGCAAAATCGGTTGATGATGGAATTACATTGTACCAGGAAAATATTACCAATGCTTGCTACAAATACCTTCATGAAGCCATGATGCAAAATGAAATCACTAAGATATCAATTATTGAAAAGTTAAAACCCTTTAGCTTCATTCTAGTTGAGAATGCATATGTTGACGCAGAAAAAGTCTCTTTGCATTTGAATTTTGAAGCCGCACCATACCTTTATCAGTTGCCTAATAAATACAAAAATAATTTCCGTGAGCTTTTTGAAAGTGTGGGTGTGAGGCAGTCATTTACTGTTGAAGATTTTGCCCTGGTTTTGGAATCTATTGATCAAGAAAGAGGAACAAAGCAGATAACAGAAGAAAATTTTCAGCTTTGCCGACGAATAATCAGCGAAGGAATATGGAGTCTCATTAGAGAAAAGAAACAAGAATTTTGTGAGAAAAATTATGGCAAGATATTATTGCCAGATACTAATCTTATGCTTCTCCCTGCCAAATCATTATGCTACAATGATTGTCCTTGGATAAAAGTCAAGGATACCACCGTTAAATATTGTCATGCTGATATACCCAGGGAAGTAGCTGTAAAACTAGGAGCAGTCCCAAAGCGACATAAAGCCTTAGAAAGATATGCATCCAATGTGTGTTTTACAACACTTGGTACGGAATTTGGACAGAAGGAAAAATTGACCAGCAGAATTAAGAGCATCCTTAATGCCTATCCTTCAGAAAAGGAAATGCTGAAAGAGCTTCTCCAAAATGCTGATGATGCAAAGGCCACGGAAATCTGTTTTGTGTTTGATCCTAGACAGCATCCAGTTGACAGAATATTTGATGATAAGTGGGCCCCATTGCAAGGGCCAGCACTTTGTGTGTACAACAACCAGCCATTCACAGAAGATGATGTTAGAGGAATTCAGAATCTTGGAAAAGGTACCAAAGAAGGAAACCCTTGTAAAACTGGACAGTATGGAATAGGATTCAATTCCGTGTATCATATCACAGACTGCCCGTCTTTCATTTCCGGCAATGACATCCTGTGTATTTTCGATCCTCATGCCAGATACGCACCAGGAGCCACATCCATTAGTCCTGGACGCATGTTTAGGGATTTGGATGCAGATTTTAGGACACAGTTCTCAGATGTTCTGGACCTTTATTTGGGAACTCACTTTAAGCTGGATAATTGCACAATGTTTAGATTTCCTCTTCGTAATGCAGAAATGGCAAAAGTTTCAGAAATTTCCTCAGTTCCATCATCAGACAGAATGGTTCAGAATCTTTTGGACAAATTGCGCTCAGATGGGGCAGAACTTCTAATGTTTCTTAATCACATGGAAAAAATTTCAATTTGTGAAATAGATAAAGGTTCTGGAGCTCTAAATGTGTTGTATTCAGTGAAGGGCAAAATCACTGATGGAGACAGATTGAAAAGGAAACAATTTCATGCATCTGTAATTGATAGTGTTACTAAAAAGAGGCAGCTCAAAGACATACCAGTTCAACAGATAACCTATACTATGGATACGGAGGACTCTGAAGGAAATCTCACTACATGGCTAATTTGTAATAGATCAGGCTTTTCAAGTATGGACAAAGTATCTAAGAGCGTTATATCAGCTCACAAGAACCAAGATATCACTCTTTTCCCACGTGGTGGAGTAGCCGCCTGCATCACTCACAACTATAAGAAACCCCACAGGGCCTTCTGCTTTTTGCCTCTCTCCTTGGAGACGGGGCTGCCGTTTCACATGAACGGACACTTTGCACTGGATTCAGCCAGAAGAAACCTCTGGCGTGATGATAATGGAGTTGGTGTTCGAAGTGACTGGAATAACAGTTTAATGACAGCATTAATAGCTCCTGCATATGTTGAATTACTAATACAGTTAAAAAAACGGTATTTCCCTGGTTCTGACCCAACATTATCAGTTTTACAGAACACGGCTATTCATGTTGTAAAGGACACTTTAAAGAAGTTTTTATCATTTTTCCCTGTTAACAGGCTTGATCTACAACCAGATTTGTATTGTCTAGTGAAAGCACTTTATAGTTGCATTCATGAAGATATGAAACGTCTTTTACCTGTTGTGCGGGCTCCAAATATTGATGGCTCTGATCTGCACTCTGCAGTTATAATTACTTGGATTAACATGTCTACTTCAAATAAAACTAGACCATTTTTTGACAATTTACTACAGGATGAATTACAACACCTTAAAAATGCAGATTATAACATCACAACACGCAAAACAGTAGCAGAGAATGTCTATAGACTGAAACACCTACTTTTAGAAATTGGTTTCAACTTGGTTTATAACTGTGATGAAACTGCTAATCTTTACCACTGTCTCATAGATGCAGATATTCCTGTTAGCTATGTGACCCCTGCTGATGTTAGATCCTTTTTAATGACGTTTTCCTCTCCTGATACTAATTGCCATATTGGGAAGCTGCCTTGTCGCCTTCAGCAGACTAACTTAAAACTTTTCCATAGTTTAAAGCTTTTAGTTGATTATTGTTTTAAGGATGCAGAAGAAAATGAGATTGAAGTTGAAGGACTGCCCCTTCTCATTACGCTGGACAGTGTTTTGCAAACTTTTGATGCAAAACGACCCAAGTTTCTAACAACATATCATGAATTGATTCCATCCCGCAAAGACTTGTTTATGAATACATTATATTTGAAATATAGTAATATTTTATTGAACTGTAAAGTTGCAAAAGCGTTTGACATTTCCAGCTTTGCTGATTTGCTATCCTCTGTGTTGCCTCGTGAATATAAGACCAAAAATTGTACAAAGTGGAAAGACAATTTTGCAAGTGAGTCTTGGCTTAAGAATACATGGCATTTTATCAGCGAATCTGTAAGTGTGAAAGAAGATCAGGAGGAAACAAAACCAACATTTGACATTGTTGTTGATACCCTGAAAGACTGGGCATTGCTTCCAGGAACAAAGTTTACTGTTTCAGCAAACCAGCTTGTGGTTCCTGAAGGAGATGTTCTGCTTCCTCTAAGCCTTATGCACATTGCGGTTTTTCCAAATGCTCAAAGTGATAAAGTTTTTCATGCCCTAATGAAAGCTGGCTGTATTCAGCTTGCTTTGAACAAAATCTGCTCCAAAGACAGTGCATTTGTTCCTCTGTTGTCATGTCATACAGCAAACATAGAAAGCCCCACAAGCATTTTGAAGGCTTTACATTATATGGTCCAAACTTCAACATTTAGAACTGAAAAATTAATAGAAAATGACTTTGAGGCACTTCTGATGTATTTCAACTGCAATTTGAATCACTTGATGTCCCAAGATGACGTAAAAATTTTAAAGTCACTTCCATGCTACAAATCCATCAGTGGCCGCTATATGAGCATCGCAAAATTTGGAGCATGCTTTGTACTTACAAAAAGTATCCCTTCAGCTGAAGTGGAAAAATGGACACAATCATCATCATCTGCATTTCTTGAAGAAAAAATACACTTAAAAGAACTATATGAGGTGCTTGGTTGTGTACCTGTGGATGATCTTGAGGTATATTTGAAACACCTCTTACCAAAAATTGAGAATCTCTCTTATGATGCAAAATTAGAGCACTTGATCTATCTTAAGAATAGATTATCAAGTGCTGAAGAATTATCAGAGATTAAGGAACAACTTTTTGAAAAACTGGAAAGTTTGTTGATAATCCATGATGCTAACAGTCGACTAAAGCAAGCAAAACATTTCTATGATAGAACTGTGAGAGTTTTTGAAGTTATGCTTCCTGAAAAATTATTTATTCCTAAGGATTTCTTTAAAAAATTGGAGCAACTTATAAAACCCAAAAATCATGTTGTATTTATGACATCCTGGGTGGAATTCTTAAGAAATATTGGGTTAAAATATATACTTTCTCAGCAGCAGTTATTACAATTTGCTAAGGAAATCAGTGTGCGAGCTAACACAGAAAACTGGTCCAAAGAAACATTGCAAAATACAGTTGATATCCTTCTCCATCATATATTCCAAGAACGAATGGATTTGTTATCTGGAAATTTTCTGAAAGAATTATCTTTAATACCATTCTTATGTCCTGAGCGGGCCCCTGCTGAATTCATTAGATTCCATCCTCAGTATCAAGAAGTTAATGGAACACTTCCTCTTATAAAGTTCAATGGAGCACAAGTAAATCCAAAATTCAAGCAGTGTGATGTGCTTCAGCTCTTATGGACATCCTGCCCTATACTTCCAGAGAAAGCCACACCCTTGAGTATCAAAGAACAGGAAGGTAGTGACCTTGGCCCACAGGAACAGCTTGAACAAGTTTTAAATATGCTTAACGTCAACCTGGATCCCCCTCTTGACAAGGTCATTAATAACTGCAGGAACATATGCAACATAACAACCCTGGATGAAGAAATGGTAAAAACTAGAGCAAAGGTTTTAAGGAGCATATATGAATTTCTCAGTGCAGAAAAAAGGGAGTTTCGTTTTCAACTGCGGGGGGTTGCTTTTGTGATGGTAGAAGATGGTTGGAAACTTCTGAAGCCTGAGGAGGTAGTGATAAACCTAGAATATGAATCTGATTTTAAACCTTATTTGTACAAGCTGCCATTAGAACTTGGTACATTTCATCAGTTGTTCAAACACTTAGGTACTGAAGATATTATTTCAACCAAGCAATATGTTGAAGTGTTGAGCCGCATATTCAAGAGTTCTGAAGGAAAACAGTTAGATCCTAATGAAATGCGTACAGTTAAGAGAGTAGTTTCTGGTCTGTTTAAGAGTCTACAAAATGATTCAGTCAAGGTGAGGAGTGACCTTGAGAATGTGCGAGACCTTGCACTCTACCTCCCGAGCCAGGATGGTAGATTGGTGAAGTCAAGCATCTTGGTGTTTGATGACGCACCACATTATAAAAGTAGGATCCAGGGGAATATTGGCGTGCAAATGCTGGTTGATCTCAGCCAGTGCTACTTAGGGAAAGACCATGGATTTCATACTAAATTGATAATGCTCTTTCCTCAAAAACTTAGACCTCGCTTATTGAGCAGTATACTTGAAGAACAGTTAGATGAAGAAACTCCCAAAGTTTGTCAGTTTGGAGCATTGTGTTCGCTTCAGGGAAGACTGCAGTTACTCTTGTCTTCTGAACAGTTCATTACGGGACTAATTAGGATTATGAAGCATGAAAATGATAATGCCTTCCTGGCCAATGAAGAAAAAGCCGTAAGACTTTGCAAAGCCCTCAGAGAAGGATTAAAAGTGTCCTGTTTTGAAAAGCTTCAAACAACGTTAAGAGTTAAAGGTTTTAATCCTATTCCCCACAGCAGAAGTGAAACTTTTGCTTTTTTGAAGAGATTTGGCAATGCAGTCATCCTGCTCTACATTCAGCATTCAGACAGCAAAGACATTAATTTCCTGTTAGCATTAGCAATGACACTGAAATCAGCAACTGACAATTTGATTTCTGACACTTCGTATTTAATTGCTATGCTAGGATGCAATGACATTTACAGGATCAGTGAGAAACTTGACAGTTTAGGAGTGAAATATGACTCTTCAGAACCATCAAAACTGGAGCTTCCAATGCCTGGCACGCCAATACCTGCTGAAATTCATTACACTCTGCTTATGGATCCAATGAATGTTTTTTACCCGGGAGAATATGTTGGGTACCTTGTTGATGCCGAAGGTGGTGATATCTATGGATCATACCAGCCGACATACACATATGCAATTATCGTGCAAGAAGTTGAAAGAGAAGATGCTGACAATTCTAGTTTTCTAGGAAAGATATATCAGATTGATATTGGTTATAGCGAATATAAAATAGTTAGCTCTCTTGATCTGTATAAGTTTTCAAGACCTGAGGAAAGCTCTCAAAGCAGAGACAGTGCTCCTTCTACACCCACCAGCCCTACGGAGTTCCTCGCCCCGGGTCTGAGAAGCATTCCTCCTCTTTTCTCTGGTAGAGAGAGCCACAAGACTCCCTCTTCAAAACATCATTCCCCTAAAAAACTTAAGGTTAATTCTTTACCAGAAATCTTAAAAGAAGTGACATCAGTGGTGGAGCAAGCTTGGAAACTGCCAGAATCAGAACGAAAAAAGATCATTAGGCGGTTGTATTTGAAATGGCACCCTGACAAAAACCCAGAGAATCACGACATTGCCAATGAGGTTTTTAAACACTTGCAGAATGAAATCAACAGGTTGGAAAAACAGGCTTTCCTGGATCAAAATGCAGACAGAGCCTCCAGGCGAACATTTCCAACCTCGGCATCCCGATTTCAGTCAGACAAGTATTCATTTCAAAGATTTTATACTTCATGGAATCAAGAAGCAACGAGCCATAAATCTGAAAGACAACAGCAAAATAAAGAAAAATGCCCTCCTCCGGCTGGACAGACTTACTCTCAAAGGTTCTTTGTTCCTCCCACTTTCAAGTCCGTCGGTAATCCAGTTGAAGCACGTCGATGGTTAAGACAAGCCAGAGCAAACTTCTCAGCTGCCAGGAATGACCTTCATAAAAATGCCAACGAATGGGTGTGCTTTAAATGTTACCTTGCCACCAAGTTAGCTTTGATTGCAGCTGACTATGCTGTGAGGGGCAAGTCTGATAAAGATGTAAAACCAACTGCACTGGCACAAAAAATAGAGGAATATAGTCAGCAACTCGAAGGACTGACAAATGATGTCCACACGTTGGAAGCTTATGGTGTAGACAGTTTAAAAACAAGATATCCTGATTTGCTTCCTTTTCCACAGATCCCAAATGACAGGTTCACTTCCGAGGTTGCTATGAGGGTGATGGAATGTACTGCCTGTATCATAATAAAACTTGAAAATTTTATACAACAAAAAGTATGAAAGTATTTAAAGATAAAAAAGCAGAGGTAGATCTTGAATGTGTTGTAGCACAAATACGAATTGCTGTATGTACTTCATTAAGCTTCGTTGCCAGTTAGCTAGGAATTGTGAAGCACATTGCAAATTGTTCTGGAAGAATTTTGGCGTTTTTAACATGAATACCAACAGCAAACCCTAACTGAATCTTAAAGAAAATTGTTTTGTTGAAGATGGCGGTGAACTGCAAAATAGCTAGATGTATTTGAATGATTGGGATGGCACACACCGAACTGCACTTTATGTAACCAAAGCTTAGCAGTTTGTTAGATACGAGTCTGTATATGTCTCTGGTTAGGATGAAGTTAATTTTATGTTTTTAACATGGTATTTTTGAAGGAGCTAATGAAACACTGGACATATCATTGGTTTAAACATCTAAGGGGAATTAAGTCTTTGTAGTTCATCATTTTTTTAAGTGGATCCTCTTGGATGCATTATCATCTGGATCTGAATATGAATTTGTTGTAATTTCACATCTTCAGTACTCAGTGCATTTAAAAATGGTACAGTATTCTAATCCTGAATATTACTTGACTGAGAGTGTGAAAGTAGTGCTTCTTAGAGTGCACTGAGTGCACTTTACACGTTTATTTTCATGTTTCTTTTACACCTTATGTTTACAGGCTTCCTGTTCCATGAAGATAGCATATGGAAAGCTCAAGATGGTGGCAGTTCTTATTATATTATCAGATGTCAATATTATTTCTGAAAACTGCTCACCAAAGCAACTGGCTAGGACACTTGCTTTATGTTTGTGTGTACATGTTTTCCACAAATGTCATAATTTATATAGTGTGGTTGAACAGGATGTGATCTTTTGTTGTCTAAGGGTGCTGCAGTTAAAAACAAACCTTCGTCTTTCAATATGGCACTTAGTGGAGTTTTTGTTTTTAAATTTTACCTTAAAAACATTAAAAAACTATTCAAATCATTGTGATGATATCTAGTAGTTTATAAAGGAGAAATTATCAGCTTGTATTTTCCCTGTGAATGACTGAGAACTGACATTTGATTTTCATCATGTTCGAGTGTCTCACCGTACTTACTTAGTATGTTTCTTTTGCAGAATGTAAAAGAAAGGTAATGATAATTAGTTTATGTAAGTGTACTGGCTGTAAATGATGCTACATATATAGTTTATGCAATTAAGGGCTTACAGAATATGTTAACACTTTTTTTACTTTTATTGGTAATAAGGAACGTTTGCGCCTCCGCAATTATATTGCTTATGAATGTGAAATTATGTAATTATTTCTGCTATTATATTAAGTGCCATAATTTTAATAAAGCAAATGTACATATGAAATTACTGTAACTGGTATTCCTGAGAAACAGTTCATTGGAATTCAAACAGTGTCTTCCTATATTAAGTTTTGGAGTATGTGTGTGTGTGTGTGTGTGTATGTGTGTGTGAGTGTTTATTGAAAACATTGGGATAGAATTTTCCTATATTTTTATGCTGGAATTTTAGGTTTCTTTTTCAGGATTGATTGAATATAAAGTACTTGGTATATACTAGGCTTATTAGGTGCTCCTTGATTTAGTTAAGAGTATTTTGTTTTACCTTTTCAAGGGATAAGATTAGTTTATATATACTGTGTATATATGCATTTGGAAATAGATACATTAGGTATGGTTCTCCTGTAGGTGGAGGCTGAATTGGTATTTCGCTTGCCTCAGAAGACAGCTGCATGTCTGAGGCTAATTCACACGTGAGCCCTGACAGACAGGGAATGTTTGTCTTTACACCTGAGGCCCAAATCTTCCAAGTTAGGCAGACAAGGGCTAAGAGTTCTTTATTCTGGAGCTACCCAAATTCTGGGTCTCAGCTTTATTTATGGACTGCCACACTAGGCAAAAAAATTTTTTTCCTTGGGGCCATGGTGTTTTATTACGAAAATAGAATAAAAACTTTGAAAACAAAACAGTCCTTTCTAATTTAATGAAAAATTTGTTATTTTTTATTGTTTTCTCTGCGTGAGTCATATGCAACTTGAAAAATAGTTCACGTGGCTCCCGAGGTAAAGAGACGTGAGTTACGTATGCTTTATGAGGCCCCAGGCTCAAAGCTAGGGTGAGCTAAATACAACTGATACGGCAGTTAATATGTTAAGAAGTGCCTGCTACTTTGAAGGTCAGATTCAGCACTTAGAATATATTTTATTGCTTTTGAATATTAAAATTTATAAGAAAACTTTGGCCTTTGTGATAGTTGATCTAGTTGGAGTTTTGTGTTATCTAGACTTTTAAAGAGATACAGGTTCTCAATCCCTTATATGAAACCTTTGATGTGTTTCAGAATTTGATTTTAGGAAGTTAATACAAATGTATGTAATTCTTTTTTTTTTTTTTGAGACAGGATCTTGCTTTGTCACCAAGGCTGAAGTGCAGTGACGTGATCCCAGCTCACTGCAGCCTTGAACTCCTGGGCTCAAGCAATCCTCCTGCCTCAGCCTCCCAAGTAGCTGAAACTACAGGTGTGCACCACCACACCTGGCTAATATTTTTTTTTTTTTTTTGTCTTTTGTATAGGTGGAGCCTCTCTATTTTGCTCAGGCTGGTCTTGAGCTCTTGGCCTCAAACAATCCTCCTGCCTTGGCCTTGCACAGTGCTGGGATTACAGACATGAACCACTGCATATGGCTGTCTATAACTTTAATGAAATGCTCTTACCAGGGTTGGGCTGCAGTAATGTACACCTGGTAATGTTCACCTAATGTAACCAAACACATTAGTATTTTTGCAATGAAACCTATGAATTCACACTAAATTAAATACATAATCCTGATAAATAGCCTCTTGTAAATTCAGATCAAGTTTTGCCACCAATCGTTTGCAGCAGACATATTTGAAAAGTTTTCATTTTTTGGAACTTTTTAGATTTTCAACTTGAGGGTAAGGAATTTTGGAGTTTTGAAATTGACGGTAAGGAATTTGGTGCAATTTTGGGATTTTATGCTTTTTTTCCTTTTCCCCCATTTTGCTTTTCTTTTCCAAAGATGGTGGAAATACCACTGGAGCATGGACCAGCTGCTCCTGAGTAGCACTGCGGCACTGGGGACGGGCTCTGCTGCAGAGGGCGGAGGGCAGGGCGTGCCCAGCAGGATGGCCCAGTCATGCAGTGTCTCTGGGAGGAAACAAGTGGAGAACTTGCACAGTAAAATTAGCTGATGGAGCAGACAGTGCTGAAGAGCCCAAGGATGGTTTGAGTAAAATATTACCATAGTGTTTAACAAAGAGAAATTGTTCATAGGTCTGATTTGGGGACAGGTGGGATTTACTTATTCCATTAGTGCCAGTTGACATTTTCTGTACTTTAAATGTTTCGCTGATCTCAAGGATAACGTTCGTAGTGCTGGTAGAAAATAGCAATTATAGAAAATTTTAGTTAGTCGTGTATCAATCAGGATCCTACCGGAGAAACAGAACCAGCAGCGTGTATATGTTTGTGTGTGAAGATACTTATTTCTGGGAGTTAACTCGTGATTGTGGAAGCTGGAAAGGCCAAAATCCGCTGGGCAGTCCTACAGGCTGCAAACGCTCAGGCAGGAGCTGAAGCTGTAGTCTGCATGCGGAATTTCTTAAAACATTGGCTTCTAAATTTTTTGAAAATTTATCTTGTTTTAAGAGCTATGGCTTAAAGTAGTGTCATTCAGTCATTCATTTTTTCGGGAAAAAAACACACTTCACCTCTTCAGCACCCTGCCGGCATGACGTTAGGTGCTGAGATAGGATGGTGCACGTTGCATCCTGGCTGTGGGTTTTGATCAAACCGCAGACTGGCATGACTCATCTACTAATATGAAATTTCTCTACTTATATACTAAGGCCAAGTAGATAAATTTTGTTTAAAAATAAGAATTAGATGTTATATGTTTATACTTCTCCCTTTTATAGTTGATAAGTGGCTCTGGAAGTACCATCACTTACTCTGAATACAAAACCCAGGGAAGTTGCACTGTCTATTCTATTAAGAATACGCTTTTTCCTTAGTAGGGTCTTAGACCCTCATGTTGGTCCTGTGTGCTTATATTTGATACAAAGTTTACTTGGTTTCCAAACCACAGCACATTTGAAGTGGAACTTAAAATACGGAGAAGACGGCTAAGCCAAATAAGAAGCGATGTCTCAAATCAGGGAAAGAAGGGGACAGAAAACTACACAAAGCAGACCCCACCTGAAAACCTTAGTGTAGGGGTTCTGCCCTTCCAGAAGAATTGCTTCCACCCTCCTACTCTGTTCCCCAAAGGAGTGAGGCTTACCTGCTGGGTGAACTGGAGGGAAGGGCCCGACACATGTGGCTTGATCCTTTTATTTTGAATTTGGCTACCTTCAGAGAAGGGCTCACCTGGCCGTCCTCCTCCACATAGTAAGCCAGCGCTCCCCAACCTTTTTGGCACCAGGAACCAGTTTCATGGAAGACAGTTTTCTATGGACCAGAGGAGGGCAGATGGTTTCGGGATGATTCAAGCGCTTTACATTCATTACATTTGCAGCCACTCCCCAGCGCTAGCATCACCGCCTCAGCTCCACCTCAGATCATCAGGCACTAGATTTTAATAAGGAGCACCCAACCTAGATCCCTCGCATGTGCAGTTTACGGTAGGGTTTGCACTCGTATGAGAATGTAATGCCACTGCTGATCTGATGGGAGGCGGAGCTCAGGTGGTGACGTGAGCAATGGGGAGCGGCTGTCAATACAGATGAAGCTTCGCTCCGCCTGGTCCGCAGCCCGGGTTTGGGGTCCACAGCGGTAAGCTATGGGAGTTGGGGGCCTGTATTTCTGCCTGTGACTGGAGCAGTTTGTGTTTTATTCAGCTGTTAAGTATTAGGACATACATTTTGCTGCAAAACAAATGTCTTTACTATTAAAGCTTATATTTTGATCTTCGTCTTTCCGACTCATGTCTACTTTGCAGTTAGCTCATAGAGTGGAAAAGAAACAATTGCTAGTTTTGAATCCCCGAAATATCAACACTCAGTAGTCTACAGCCACTCAGTATAATGGGAGTATTGATCTATATACCTCATTCTCAATGTTCGTAATCATGACCTTGGACCTCCAGTGAAAATTTAATCACATTGTATAGTGTGTTTAAGAAGACAGATTTATGCAATACGTTTTAGAATACAGCCCATCTAAAAGCTTTGATTCTAATGAAGGATAAATTCCTTATCATTCTGGAGAATGCAACTATCAATAACAACTTCTTTCAAAATGATTCTATATAGCTAAGAAGCAAAAAATAGAAAGGTTTAACTTTTGTTCAAAAGGTTCTCTTCTCCATACTTTCTCCTTGATTCTTTTTCTTGACCTACTTTATCATCTAGGCACCATTTCTTGGACATGTACTATGAATACCAAGCTAGTTTATCAATGTTCAGTGATCCTGTGTTGTGGTCAACTGGGATTGAAGACATGTTTTGCACAAACATGGAACAGGAGAGTAAATGTGACAAAACAGCAGAGCTATTTACTATGACAATAGGAACACTGCAGTAGGAAAGCAGACATTAATTTTAAAAATTAGGACTTAACTAAATGGAAAAGGTGAATGCCAATTTATAATGGAAAGCACACAACCCCCTGTGAAACTTGAGGAACATTATGTTTAGAATTGAGTTTGTTCTTAACTGCTTGGGAAGCCCTGCATTTTTATTCTGCAATCTCAAGTGTTTATGCATACCAGCCATTTAAAAACCAGGGAGTTGTTTTAAGTGAGCTATGCTGTTAAATGGACATATTACTAAAACAGCACTAGAAATGAAGAGTTCACTTTTCTACTTTCTCTTGATTCTGAGAGTATAAAAAATGAACTGGTGTTCACAGTTATAAATCCTGTCATCAGAAAGTGGCAACGCTGTTGGTCTCACTATGTCTTGAGCTGTTTGGAGATTCTTATTGTAACAACAGGTAAAATAAAATCAAAACCCAATCCCATGAATTTTGTGATGGAGGGCGCCTTACAAAGTGAGTGAGTGGCCTGCACAAAACAAATCTGTCTCTGTGTGTTACATGTGTCCTGTTGATGTCTACGGCAACTTACACACTCACTGGCACTAAACATTTCCATAAGCTGCAGGCATCTGGTCCCGTGAAGTTACAGCCTGTCTTTTATATACCGCGCACAGGTGAGAACCCGGGCTGAGCAGGGAGGAGCCCACCTCGCACTGATCAAGCCCATTGATGCTCGTGGACGACTAAACCCCTGTGGGCCCCAGGTTCTGCATTTGTCAGATAAGTGTGACGCCATCGTCTGGTTATCACACAGATGGGCGTTTTGGATGGAATGAGGCAGCATATCAACGCTTTTCAAAGTGAAAATAGCTGTGCAAACATTTTGGTTTGATTGCAGTAGTTGCCATGTGACTTTGTGACTTGTTCTATCTGAGTCTTTGTCACCAGACACTTGGGGAAAAATAATGCCTACCTCAAAGTGTTGTGAGGATTAAGGAAAATAAGGCACTCTAAAACTGTGAAGTATGTGAAAAATACAGGTTGATTTTTATTGCTCACATGACTGATTCTGTGTAATTTATTCCTTTCACTACATATTGAAAATCAGATCAACCTCAAATTCCCTTTAAAACGTGAAGATTTTCTTGTGCAACCTGACACACTTTGCGTCCAACTGAAGGGAGACCTTGAGGTTTGAGTGATAGAAAGAAAACACCGCATAGAACACTGGGGGCATTTTAGCACTGGTCAATGTGACTTATGGGGAGTTAGTATCCACAGTCGAACATCAGAAATCAGTTCCACATGGCAATTCGACATCTCATTGTACACTGACATGCCCAGGCGATGGGGAGGGAGGTGAGGAAGAGAACCGTCGCGATTGTTCTCATGAAGATTAATCCAGTGGAATAAATCTGTTGCTTTGGTATTTCTTCCACTTCTGTTTCTAACATCCACATGCCATTGTGAGATCATGTAGCTTCCAAGTCGCTCTGGAAAGCGTGTCCTCCTGCTTCCTGCCCACGTCAGCTTCCCAGTCCTGCAGGATGTCCGGCCACTCCCCAGGTTTGAGGGCTTGAGGCCGGGCGCACTGTGCCACTCCCTGGAGCAGGGGGTGCTCCGTGGAAGGGGCAGGTGGCTCAGAGACAGATGTGACTGTGCTCCTGGCACGTGGTGGCCATGCCAGCCGCAGACAGGTACAGCTTCCCATCTGGACACACACAAATCTCATAGAGTCCCTGTGAGCTGCCAGCGGGACCCTGAGTCCCCTGCGCCAACCTGGGTAAACACACAGTTTCAGCGTCAAGCACGAGCTGTGTGGGAGAAAATGAGAGGTGAGATGGTAAGGGAGGATTGAACGACAGGAAAGTCATGGTCTCAAAATGTTTTCAACAAATTAGTTTTTCTCCTCATAGAAAATGAAACAGGCACCTGACTTTATGTGAATCTGATGCTTTTGAAGCCTGGGTCCATCTTACACACAGACAGGGGCTTGACAATTCCTCCTCCAAGTCGGAGCGAGGCTGCTCTTTCTTCTTCCCACGTGCTAGGCCAGCCGGGAAATGTGTCCCCATTGTGACAACAGTTTGTGTGCTCAAACTGCACTGCATTTCAGTTGTATGATGCTACACTCCTAAAAATGTTTTTCGGAACTGCTCGACAAAAATAATGGAATTCTTCTCTTGATCACATTTAACTTTTGAACTACTTTGACTTTATGCTAAATCGTCTCCTCCCCAATTACAATCCACAGAATAGTGCAATCCACAGAAATAGAGCTTAGTAATTTTGACCTTCGAATGTTGAAATTTCCCTAACTTTTAAATATTATTTGAAACTCCAGTGTCTTCCATCACATGCTGAAAAGCAGTAGAGGCACAGACTAAAGCCAATTAAAATGAAAGGGACTGGGTTTTCTGGTCATATTATCATCTAGTTAAACTGAAATGCAGACAAATAGCCATGGATGGAGGTTCGGAAATGTTTTTGATAAGGAAGCAAGAATCGTCACACTGAGCAGCAAAACCTTGCCCACTCCAGGGCGCTCACTTGCCCGGAGGAATTAAGCTATGTTGTGGGTAGGCGTAATTTCCTTCCTTGTCAACAAGGTGAGCTCCCTCCGCTCTTTTCCGTAGCTCTCATCCACACCTTCGGATCTAGGATTGACCCCTGCTTGCCGCCCCCGTGCCGGGACACCGACCTGCCGTGTGCGGTGCAGGGGCCAGCAGCGGCAGCGTCGCGGGCAGAGCCTGGCCCTGCCTGGTCTGGCGCACTGTCAGACTCAGGTTGAAGAGATGTTGTTTTATTTTAAAGCAGAATCTCCTTTTGGGAGACCATTACGCTTCTAGACTTGAAGTCTCAGATTTTATCCTTATTGTAGTTGGCTTTTAAAATTAAAAAATGTTGTCATTTTCCACCTTTCAATTTCATTTACACGTAATTCCGTGTGCCAAGCGCAGCACTCTGGGCAATGACATGGCGGCTGTCATGTACGGGGAACGCCTAGTGACAGTCATACTGAGAGCAGTTGGATCACTAGGAATTGGCAAGGTTGTAGTTTCTGTGAACTCTGAAAGTCGGTGGTGTTTTTTCAAAGTTGAAAATAACAAGTGACTTGATGGCACAAATGCCAGCCAAAGAAAGCTGTCTGCATCCGACACAGAATAATGTTAACCTTTCTTGGCCTCTAGCAGTGCTAAATTATCTCTTGCTCTCCTTTCACATTTTCTGCTCTATGCCTTTCACAATGTGCCCTGAAAAACTGGAAATTTAACTCCAATACCTCGACGGTCGCGATGCTCAGGAAGCCCGTGAGGACACACAACGGGAGCTCCGTCCACTGAACTCACCGTTCCGTCGCTGCTGTGCAGAATCACGTCCTCCTGGGAAAGGGCCTCGACGTCTCCAGCGAGAGCTTTAACGTGAACACCCCTTGGGGCATCCATGCTCAGACTGCGCGTGGGGGATTCTAACCTGAAATGAGGAAAAGAAGCAGAGAAAAGAGTATTAAAAAGAAGCCACCCCAGAAATCCCTCAGCCAATGGCCTAGCACAGAAAACATAATAAGGTATACAGAATCTTCGAGTCATTCTTGTATGCTAACATATTGTGCATTATTCATTGATAAATCCAGAAATAACATGTAGATCTTTTTAAAAAAAAATTCCTATCAATGAGAGCCTATGAAATTCATATCCTCTAAAAACCAGATAGAAATATGCGTCAGCCCTGTTCCTGTGCAGCAGTTTGAGACAGCCTGGTCAGCACTCCACAGCACCGCCCTGGGGCAAAATGCCATTTGTGAATGACTTTGCAAAAGGAGTTTTTAGTTAAAATACAAACTTGTTTGGGAAAAAGACTTAAAGACAACACATGCATTTGCCACACGTTCATGAGACGACGTTAAGTTTGGTTTTTAAATTTCGTTTGCAGGCATTTTTTTAATTTTTAATTTAGAAAGGTTACAGGGCAGATGAAAAGATTTCTTTTGGAACAAAGTGTTGAACTGATAGAGTTGATAGACAGCATGGAGGCTGGCCCAGGCTGGCTTTATTTTTCTAAAATTTATCAGACTCTTCTTGTGGTTAAGCCAAACAGAGGAACAGAACCAGGAATTTACGGGCAAGAAATATTCTCTTATTTGCCTCTGCCAAGAAAAGACTGACTTTCCACCAGGGGGCACAGTGTGATCGCTTGAAAAATTTTTCAGCTGCTCAGCGGGAAAGTTTGAAAAGCTGATTTCACTGAGATGTTTAAAGAGCAGTAAGAGGGAGAAAGAAAAAGACAGGATTCGGACATCCTGCCCACTGCCAGCAGGGCAGCGTAGGCTGGGGGGAGCGGTCCAGAGAGGGAGAAAGGGAAATGGCTTAAGGGAGAATACCCTGATAATACATTTGCATTTAAATGGTATGAATATTTATTTGACAGACTTTTAGATCAGATGGATTGCTACCTTGAATTGGCAAGTTTTTTGTCAATCACTATTTGCTATACAAGCTAAAGTTTCATTTTCCTGTGTACATCTATCTGAGCATGCAAAATTCCACCTGCTACACATTTTGAAATCTTACCTTCAATACGAGAAAACTCTTAAAGACATTGGAATTTACTGGTCAAATTAGGTGGGGCTTAATTTGTGGGGAAGCACTTGGGTATGTTTCCACGTGCCTGGGCTGGCTGGCTGCCTGCCCAACTGCTATTTTGGCCTCTGCCAGTTGCTTACGTTTCTCCTGCCTGGAGGCGAGGACGGCAGAGCACAGAAGCACCGTCGGGAGGCCCGTCCATTTCAGGCAAAGGGTCCGACTGTGACCTTGAAGATGCTAGTGAAGCCCAGTCTGTTCCCAAGATCAACTATTAAACTACAACGACACGACCTCAACATGACCATTTACTAGTTTTACCATATTATAATATGATGCTTCGAGAATAGCAAACTTCTTACCCTTTGCCTCATTTCTAGACTTTAAGATGAAAAATTTCAGTTCAATCCAGGTCGAGACACATTTTGCCAAAAGGCTGTGATAAGATTGCTCTGAAGTATACGGCTCGGCTCGGCTCCATGAACACAGTGAATAGTACACAGATACAAAGGAACTACTTTTTCTGTCTTTTGTTAATATTTTTGTTTGCCAGTTAAATATCTAACTGCTCTTTTCTTTGAATATGTAAATATTTACCTATGACTTAGATGAAGAGTAAAAAAGTTTTGAGAAATGTCACAGAAATATATCCAAATGATGTGTGTATATATATGTGTGTATGTGTGTGTATATACACACATTTTCTTTCAATATTAAATATTTAGGTTATATTACAGCAGTTTTCTTCTTAGGATATAAGACACTGACTTTGCTTTCTGAATTGATTCATTCTCTTCTCATTAATTCAACTAAAGATGTATACAAAATACTTAGAAGTTGACTTTGAAAGCCCACATAATTGATTGGTATTATAAAAAGTACAATTAAGATGATTTGATTGCTAAAGCAGGTGAGTTTTACGTTGTGTTCTTTCTTAAATAAAAATAAATAGAATTCAGTAATTTCCACAAGCTTTGCCCATATTCATTTTTAATTGAGTTTATGAACTATGACTAATCAATCACGTGTGACCTGAATATATATTGCTATTCATATATATTAATATATATTGCTCATGTTAGTGCCACTTAAAACAAGGAGAAAAGTTACTGAAAAATATGGATAATGCTTCAATTTTAAGCTTTTTCAGGCTTATTAAGCCCAAATTTTATAAATAGGATGAGAGACCAGGAAGCATAAATATAAGTATGATAAGAAAACCTAGCCTTTTGTTTGGGGGAAAAAGTTCAGGGGATTATCAATGGCTAAAGAATGGATAACTTTATCTTACATACCATAAAACAATTTACAATTTTCAAAAAATTAAAATTTAGTAAGTATATTCAGAGCTAAAATTAAACTGAACATGACTTTTATATTTCTTTAGAAATTTCCTAAAATTACCTAGTATGTGTTTTCTTTCAGCCATCTTTTTTTCAAATGTCACATTTGGAAAAACAATTGAATATAAAATAAAAGCTCCATATGCTTAAGTACAATTATTAAAATGACATTCAAAAATGAAAACTGAATAACATTTCCATACTGACTAGATGTTTTAAAAAATCTTGCCTCATGGCTTAAAGTATAATGATTCTTAAAATTTTATCCCTATTTTTTTTAGAGACATAGTCTCACTCTGTCGCCCAGGCTGGAGTGCAATGGCAGGATCATAGCTCACTGTAGCCTCGAACTCCTGGTCTCACATGATCCTCCTGCCTCAGCCTCCCAAGCAGCCGGTACTACAGGCATGTGCCACCATGCCCAGTTATTTATTTTTTTTTTAAATGAGATCTAGCTATGTTTCCCATCTCAGCCTCCTGAGTAGCTGGGGGTACAGGGGTGAGTCACCACCCCCACCTTTCTGGGTTTCAAAACACCAAAACCAACCAGATTTCCTCCCTGGAAAAGAATACATAAGGCTTTTTACATAATACATAAAGCTGAGCAGTGAGCATCTTGTGGGTTTTTATGAATTGTCATCCAGACCAATTTTGCCATGTTGAATTTTCACAGCTATGTCCACTCCCCTTGGCCGCCAGGTTACATGGATGTTGCGCAAACCTTTCTCATTATATTAAAAGGAATTTTAGCTTATAGAAATTTTTCATTGATAGGTTGTTAGAAAGGAATCTATGAATATGAAATTTGTATGAATCCAAACGTAATGAATTGTTCTTTCATTTGGGGGCACCTGGATTTATTCGGAGCCAAAGAGGAAGCCAGTATACAAGGTCTGTCTGGAAAGTATCCAGCTATGTAATATGAAAAATAGAGACATTTAGTGAAGAAGATACAACATACAAGAAACATTGTACATAGGACAATGACGCCTCAGGCCCCTTCAAAGTAGGCATCTTGGGACTTCACACAGTTCTCCCAGCGTCTCTTAACCTGACCCCTACACGTTCGACATTCTCAGGTGCTCTGCCTGCTGCAGGCCTTCCAGAACGTGGATCGCTTCCAACAGATTCTCAACCATCTTTGAAGCGTTTGTGCCACACTTTTATTTGTGCCACACTCATCGCATCGTTCACGGAAGCTTTATGGATCATCCGAATAGTTTTCGAGGAGGAATGCTCAAGCGTAACACAAAGTTTGATGCAGATTCACTGCTCTACTCTCTTAGTCATTTTGAATGCCAGGGCCACACAGGACACACGCTCACTCAACGGCATCTAGCATCCCGCTGACAAGTACAGTGAGGGCGCCACTGTTCACGCATGCGCAATACAGTCCACTCCCCTTGGCCGCCAGGTTACGTGGATGTTGCGCAAACCCTTCTCATTATATTATCAATGGCTGGATACTTTCCGGACAGGCCGTGTATATAGACATGGAAAGTGATTAATGGCCTAAGATTTTGGAAACAATGGGAGGAGTTGGGACCAAGAGAGTAGGTGGCAGGCGAAACCTTGGAAAAACCAAGACTCACCTTTTTCTCCAAGATTGTATAAAAAAAAACCCAAAAGAATACATGCAAATTTAGAGTACATTTTAGAATTGGGAAGCACAAAAGTTGAAAGGCGTTTTGAGCTGCATTAAGAGCTCTGCCAAAGATGAAAGTCATAGTGCTGGGTTTGGAGGCCAGAGGACAAAGAAAAATAATTTCAATTAAAAAATCTCTTTTCTAATTTGAGAAATTGAGTATAAAGATAAATTAAAAGATGACCTTGCTTCATTTAGGAACTGATGGGTTTTTAATATTCGTCTTGAGTAATTTTATCCTGAATACACGCATGAGGTGTTCTGGATCAGAGAGAGCTCTCCTGTTGAAACCTCACCATAAGTGACAGGGGTTTGCCCTCGTTCTTGCCCCTAGCACAACCTGATGAGAGCCAGGTCAACTGTCCTGGAAGAGCAGCCGGACCCCTCCCAGGTGAGGGAGGGAGAACCGTGACTTTCCCCTGCTCACCAAGGGGAAAGAGGCAGCTCCCCGCCTCCCTCCTGAAAGGCTCTCCCAACAGGGTCAGCAGGCCACAAGGTAAGGACCCCTACACTCTAGAGGATGAGGAAGAGACGTATAATAATGGCTAATAATTTTCCAAAATTTAAAAAAGACATGAGTTTTAATGGGGCCACATAAGATCAATTATTTAATTTTGAGATCTATATTTTTTTAAAATACTGACATTCACTTTAAAAAATGGTTTGTCGTCTCTATAATTTACATTATTTTACAATTTTAAAATGGTTTTAATAGGATTATTTTCAAAGATATTGAATCATTTTTCTATCCTAGGAAAGTTAAATGTTCTTCTTCTCTATAAAAATTCTTTACTATTGATCTTAGGATCCTTTATCAACATTAATGAGCACTGTTATAATTTAATTATAGCCGCAATTTATTTTTATGTTACAAATGATCTCTAAGTGGGTAAGATAAATTGAATTCCTATTTTCTTTTATGAATATTTAATCATACATTAAAGATACGAGAAATGCTGAATTTCTAACTCCTATTTAGTGTGAATATCTACTTAGTATAATAATAATGATTATTTGCATTTGACTTTTCATTTTACAAAATGCTTTTAACATAATATCTTATTAAATATTTCCTAGAATACTCTGAGGCAGGGATTACTAGCAGTAATTTTAAATGTGAGACAAAATGGTCTGGAAAGGTTAGTTTGGCCGAGGTCACCAGGCTCGTCCGTGTACTGCTGGGTTGCTACTGCACTTCATCTTCCCTATAATACATGATGTATTATGTTAATTGTCCTACATGTAGCTCCAGTTCAAATTCTAAATGTGAGTTTCAGTGATAGCTTGGACTTTAAGACCGTTTGTTTTAAAAAATATTATTTGGTTTTGTTATGAAATACAAATATATAATTGCAATAACAGCTATAGCAGTAAAGGACATTCAGTAGCCTAGTGACATGCTGAAATATGCACAGGCACAAAGACCCTGTAAAAAGAAAGAAATCATATATGGAACTGGGTGATTATGTATATTTAGGATGTTACGTAAGGATATACAAAAGGCTCAGGGGGAGGGGAGGGCAGCCACTCGGTTGGTGGCCGGGAGGAGGGATCAGGTAAGGGAGGAGGCGGCTGCCAGCCATAGCCCAGACCCTAAAGGGCCAGGAGCGCCCAAGGAGCACTTGGGATTTTCCCCTGGCTGATGTGGGGGCCA
Organism: Avahi laniger; assembly: GCA_963575035.1. Classification (NCBI taxonomy): domain Eukaryota; kingdom Metazoa; phylum Chordata; class Mammalia; order Primates; family Indriidae; genus Avahi; species Avahi laniger. Next base: position 15,165 of record CAUYSK010067170.1, on the reverse strand, counting down.
ATGAAGCATTTTAAACAGTCTACATTTGGCAAGGTCACTCTGATACCAGTGTGGGGGGCAGACTGGAGAGGAACAAACCACAGGCAGGACCAGGCTGTTGGAATCGTGGGCACAAGGAAGGTAGAGGCGTGGAGTGCAGAGGCAGTAAAGACCGTAGAGTCAGTAGGACTTTTGATCTCCTTGGAATTTCAATAAATAATACCTGGTTACAAGTGGAAAGTCTTGAAAATCAAGACAAATAATGGAATAAGAAACAATCAGGTAGTAGTACCTGCTAACATGTAATCCCAGGACATATTCGTTGTTTTCTATAAGCAAGTTTTTTTTATATTTGAATGAAAATTCTTACCTAAGGTCTGGAAAGGGGTCTGCTCTGACAAGGGGTGTCTCCACTGAATGTTCAAAAAGAGCTCCTTCAGGCCCTAGACAAAGGCCAAAGATGTATCAGGAACAGAGGTAAAATGAGTGGTGTCAAACAAATTAAACATTTAGCCTACATATTAAAGCACACACAGATTTTGTTTTTTGTTGCTGAATTTGTACAGATGTTTGAGCTACAAGGGAAAAAAACACATCCAACTGCTTCTGTACCTGTCAGAGGATGTCACGATTTCACTAGGTTCCTGTCAACAAAATATGATTTTCAAAGCAATCACAAATCAGCAGGCTTATTTTAAAACTAGAGAGCAATATTAGCCGTCAAACTGTAAAAGAAAAAATTCTGTCTGAAAACTTCATCTATATAATTTTAGGTAATAGTAATTGGACTAATTCTGTAGATTTTATGTGTAAAAATTAAATCTTACGCCATTTGTTTCTAAGGCACATAAGGATATTTATGGAAAAATCAAAAGTTTTAAATATTTAAAATAGACCTTCTACTTCCTAGGAATCCGTATGTCGCCAGTTGTTTCTTTTCTCTGAGGTCCTAATTGTGTGCAAGGCCCTGTTTCAGCTGTCGTGCAGGCAAACACTGGAGACAGTGGCTCGCTCTTTGGTGTACCCTAACTTGTTTCATACTCAGAATGCTGTGATGCAGGTGATATTTTCTCATTTTACCCAGAAGGAAACTGAGGAACAGAAAGGTTAATTAACTGGTCTAGGGTTACACAGCTGAGAAGTGGCAGGGCTGGAATTTGAATTTAGAACCCACACTATAGATTAAATTAAATCTATATGCTATAGAGTTTCTCATACGTAAACAGCAAACAGTATATGATAGACATTAATATGCCAGTAACAAAGTGCAACTAAATTATTTTGATGGTCGCCATCAGGGAAGAAGTATTTTAAGGCAGCTGTGAAGACTATACAGTAAAATGCAGTGGATCTGAACCTTAAAATAAATAGGCATTTATGAACACATCGGGTTGTGGGCAAGGATTTCAAAAAGAGCAGCAGCCCCGTGGCAGGAAAATGTGCTGAATGTGTAGGAATGAACGAATACTCCAGTTCACTGGAAATGCAGGATTCCACATGGAAAAACAAGTTTATCTTTCACATTACATTTAAAATCATTCTCCCCTTGTATTCTATAAGCACACACAGATCGAGGTAGCACCACACTGCCTACGTGCAGTGACTTGCCTGGCTTGGTCACGCTTATCTTAGGACCCAGCCCTGGTTTGGGCCCCTCCTGGGTGAGGGGCTGCAGTTTGCAAACAGTAGGTTTCTGTCCTTGGTTCTGCAAAGACCTCAGGATTCATCCTCACACCGGGGAGACTTTCTCCTTTAGGAAATGCAGATGGTTCCTGAATGACGATGGTTCAACTTTGTCACGGGTTTATTGGAACAGAACCCCATCGCGAATCACTGAAGCAATTAGAATGTTTATTTTCTAACCTCCCCTTGTACTAGTTTTGATATTAGACATTGAAAAAAAGCCACCTGGGTGCAAGTTCCCCAGACACTAGGTTGAGAAATGCTCATCCCAGGCGAAAGGGCTGTCAGAGCCCTTACTAATTTATCTATTCACAATACCCTCTCGTCCTTGCCACAATATTACTAACCAGGTTAGTGTCTTTATTATAATTACTGCTTCCCTAGTAATTTTATTTTATTTAAATGTGAAGACATGACAAAAACCCAACTGAAGGCCCTATTCAAGGAATAATATCTTGCGGCACATAAGTAAAGGAGACTTAAATCAGTACAAAATGAAATTTTAAAATTATAGACGGATTTAGTGAAATGATTTACATAAAAACTATAATAAACTGAAACAGAAGAACACACATAAGTGCAAGTTAATGTTTCATGAACATTATATTATAATTTACGTGAATTATATTCAGATGGGAAACAGCCCCTCACGCGTGCTATACCAAGTCACATCTTAAAACACCACTTAAGCAAACCTAAATGATAATGGGACCATTATGTAACGTAAGGCTATACTGAGACTGGAGTTTCCACAATAATCTGTGCCAATCAAATTTTACACTGCAGTGTCTGGGCTGTCTGAAATATAGACAATACTTTCCTTTTGGCCAAGAGCAAGGAACAATTTAGCAGACTAATTTGTATGGTACACATGTCCCCTTTACCCTTTTCTTTCCTCCTTGCTTCTACTAATTTGCAAAACATAAAAGAAAAAGTAAAGAGAAATAAACCTCAAGTCAACTTTAAAAAGACAAGTGGAGATATGCTAGGCATTGTTTTATACAAGTAGATTTGTTGTGGCTTATGAATTAATAGCAGCATTGTTTGAAACAGGAGTAGTGCTTTGGTATGGGGAACCTAGGGTGAGTTCTAGCAGTCATCGAAAAATAATGCTTGCTTTCCATAGCTAAGATAATAGAAAGAAAAGGAATGCAGGCTATAAACTTTTATGCAATTATTTTCTCTGTTTTTATATAAAGAAAATAATATGATGGCTGAGAAAAAAACTGTCAACACATCGTGCTCTCTATAACATACACTCTTTGTAAAACAAAGCTAGAAATTGCAACGTATTCCACTTGTACGGGTGATTTTTTATTTGAGCATGGTGTCAAAGTCAAAACGAATATAAAGACAGACCTCTAAATTAAAACTTTTATTTGGGAATCGCAGAATTGCGATTCAGGGCATACACACAGACCTGGGCGGTCTTCGGTATGATTGAAGAACAAAGAGGAAGTTGCGGGCGTTCTTACTAGAAAGAGAAATGTTGTGTGTTGATTTCTAATAAAGCTCATTGGCGTCAGAGGAGCGTTTGGGGACTAGGGGAGTGACACGGGCAGGTCTTTCCGCAGCCACTGGGCAAAGCTGGTCTCAGGGTGACGCGGGGCCTGCAGGACACTCGGCGTTGGAGCAGGTGCTTCTGCCCCCAGCCCCTCAACTCCAGTTTGACTGGGTGTGACAAGAATGACCCACTCCGTATAATCAACCTTCACAACAGCTTCCATTCTTTTTCCACTAAGAGCTGGAATTATTCAAAGAGTTTCGGTGGCACTATTTTACAGTGAAATAACTCACTAATTAGTTTTTAAATGCATGCCAATTACTTGCCTTCTACTATGACCATAATTAGTGATATTATATTGACATGTGATTATGGTAATGTGTTTATAGGCAGATATAAAATCTATAAACCGGTATGTATTATCTTTAAATAAGAGCAGCCGTCTATGTATCACTGAAATTATAAATACGCAAACCATAATCTATGATTTTGATTACATCATTACTATTCACCGCAAAGAAAATACTTCTTAGAACTTATTTGCATATAATAAAATGGAATTTTTCCTAAATGGTTTCATAAAATGATTCTCAGTAAATGGTTTTTTATCTTCGATCTAATTGCGTTTTCTTTACGTTTGTACTCATATTTAAATATTCCCAACCAGAATGATATAAAAAATATAATTGGCATAACATCTGTTCCTTGTATACAATAGGACATATTAGTTGAGATTGTATAATCTAAATTTTAGGCAGGGAAAAAAGTTCTACTATGAAGTATTATATTATATTATATAATTATAAATCATGCACTAAAATGACTCTGTATAACATGCATTATTTACAGGAAAGTATGACCAAAAAGGAAAATAAAAGACAGCCCAGTCTTACGTTTATTTTTTTTTTAAGAATGTGTCACTGAAATTAAGACATAGTAAATGGACCGGCTATCTCTACTATGAAGCAGTAGTATTTGAATGACACCTTCTTCTCTACTAGATTCTAGAGCATTCTATGTGGAGTGATACTCCCGTGGAGGTCTGCAGTAAGACTGCTACAAGGCGAACTGAAATGGTGATGAGGGAGTTGAAAAGTTCCAAGCTCATGGGAGGTGGCCCAACATCATGGTGTCCTTGGACTGAGCTCAACAACTGGATGGTGAATTGCTCCAAGCTGCTCCATTCTTTCCACGTGCTGCTGTTTCTAGGTCCTTTCCATTATACAAATACATAGAATTCAATATTAATACTTGCATTCAAATAACGGATAATGTAGATTCGGACATTTGTTACATTTTTGCATCTATACTGATAACTATTTATTAGGATTCACCCCACACATTCCTTGAACATCTGTGGACTGATAAGAGCTTTTCCAGTAATGCCAAACAATTTCACTGCTCCCCTTCACGGCCGAACTTCCACACAGCGTTCCCACATAATGTCTCTACTACCTCGGTCCTGTTCCGCCGTGACCACTTCAAACTGCCTTTTGCCTCTAATATTCCAGTGACAAACGCTCTCCTTAAGATAGCGATGACCTCCATGATGATGAATCCAATGGCGATTTCTGTCATCTTTCCTGGGCCAAGTTCTGGGAACATATTCTCTCTTGACACCAGAAGATGCCTCTGGTGCTACTCCTGCCACCACATTGTCTGTCTCTTCTCATCTCCTTTGGTGGCTACTCTTCTTCTATTTGCCCTCTAATGTAGGCATTCTTCAGAGCCCAGTTGGTGGTGATGCTCACGTTTGTATCTCCAGTTAGACTTCTACTCTGGGCAATAGACAGCTCACACACCAGATAGCTGATGTGGTCCATGCGTATGGCTGTTTGACCGCTATCTTCAGCTTGTGTGTCCAAAACATTAACTGTGGACGCTCTCTGCCCTGCACATGTCTTCTCCTCCTCAGGCCTCCCCATCACCCAGAGGCAATGTCATCACCCAAAGCAAATATCATCTTTGATTCTCTTCTCTACATGCCTGCCACCATTTGGTCCATGGGCAAGTCTCTATCTGTCAGATCTTAAATTGGAATAATTCACTTTCCTCTATGGCCATTGCTACCACCTAGTTCAGGTTACCTTCAATTGTTTTTTTTTTTTTTGTAAACCTAAAACTACTCTCTTTCAACTGGTATCTTTCCCTTTGAGCCAACACATGCCAAGTTTCTCTTGAGGTCTCTTTCTAATGGTGGCTTCAGGATAAACTCTTCCAGTGTCAGTGGCCAGATTCTGCACCAACTCCTGCCAGCGGCCATGTGGGACACTTTCCTGGACAGAGAGGCCTGCTCGCAGCTGGCTTGGTGTCGGCTGTCTGCTGGAGGTGAAAGGCAGGGGTGGCAGCCTTGCTCATCTGGGGTCCAGGGCTGGGCTGGGGCTCAGGCACGGGCGGTTTCACGTGGCTCCACTGTGGATCGCTTGGTGCTGCCTCTGCCCCCCAGCCTGGAGCCCCTGAGATGCCAGTAGTGGCCTTTGAGGGTTGATTTCTCACGAAATCTTGCTCTTTCTTGTTCTGCTCTGCAACTTCTTCCCATGAAATCTCTGGTACATTCCAGCACGTTTTCCTCAGAATTCTACCTGAGCTATATTTTTTTTTTTTTTCATCTAAAACTTTTTCTTCTTTCTGAGACAATCTGGCAACTGGTGTCTCCAGTCAGCCATCTTGCCTCAGGTTTTTCCAAATGAGTCTATTTTGAACCCTATTCAATCTTTAGTTCCAGAAGAGAAAAGTTTTTTTTTGTAGAAACGTAGGAAATCCACTTACCTGATAGGATGGGCATAAAAGAACCTTGGAAAACAGATACTTGAATTGCGGAGTTGACGGAGAAATATGATAAGTCTTTGAGTTACTCGCTTGGAAAGAGACAAATGGTAACCAGGTGGCAGAAGGAAGAGAGTGGACAAAGATTTGTGAGAAGGATTTCATTCTTCTGGGAAAATATCAAAGAATTGCAATAGAAATGCCACCAGAAAAGTCAACAAATTCAAATTCCCTTATCTGCCTGAAAAATTCCAAGGTAAACTTGTCAAAAGTACATTTGCTTTTGCAGAAGTTAGCTCTCTGGGATATTGTTTTTGTCAAAAATTCTACATACCAGTTACTCGAAGTTTATCTGTACCAACCACAACTTCCTTTTCGTCAGCCGTAAACAGCGGCTTGCCATCTTTGGAGCTGATCTGAAGCTGTTGACTCTGGACTTGTACCATTTGGGGACCTGATGGATTCATTAAAACAGATTATTATAAAGTATTCACTAAAAGCAGTGTAAAAATCTCTGTTTTACACATGCCATGTCACCCAGCAACATCAAATAACTAAGCATTTAGGATTTGTTGCTAATAGTTTTGTTTTTTTATTTTGTAAAGTTTTTATTTCTTATTTCAATAGAGTTAGGGGGCACCAATGCAGTTTTGTTTCATGGATATATTGTACAGCGTGAAGTCTGCCCTTTTGCTGGACCCGTCACCTGAATAGTGTACATTGTACCTATTAGGTCATTTTTATTCTATGGTTAAACTTTTCAAGTTTTAAGCTTATATCTATTATATTATTAAAATTTATTTATGTCAAACATATGTTAACCTATATCAAATATATATATGAATAAAGTATAAGTTTATTTTTTAACATTTTTAAAACTTGTCCCAAATAATGTCTCCTATTCATAATTAAACTTGTATTCTTTCACTTATTAACCAACTAAGGATCTTGCAATTCGAAATGTCAGATTTGTGAAAGACCATATTACAAATGGCTCACTTTAATGGTTAACGTTAACCCAGAAGAAATCATTCCTTGAATCTCTTCTTCGCCATTATTCTCAGAAGGGATGCTCACCTCTTACTCCACGGAAAAACACCGTGGAAGAACACCCCCACGTGTTTGCCCTTCCCCTTCCCCTAAGAAATTTTCGTCTTCTTTATGCCTCCTTTCCTTCTGTTTCACTTTCACCTCCAAGTTAACGCCTTCACCTGATGAAGGGAGAACGAGGCACTCCAGGTAGAGGGAACTACCTGAGCAGAGGCATGGAGATGAATAACACTCCATCTCCATTTTATATAAAAAATGGGCACTTAATGTTTAAATTTAAATATGCTTTCTACTTCAGAGGAAACTGGATTATTCTCCAAGTGCTAGCAAGCCCATAATTACTGAGTTTGTAATTAATCTTGTAACAGTTATTAATATTCTATGTTTTATAACCTACTTGGAAGTTGATCAGAACTGAAAAAATAATTATCTTTTGCAGTAGAGACCTTTAAGAAATAAAATTCCAATTCCACCTTGTTGATAATGAAAGAGCCCATCTGAAGAATACGATTTTTAATGAAAGGCTTTGGTACAAAGAGGGAAAAATTAATGGCTTACGATCTGATTAATTAAGTGTGTGAAACTAGCTTACGGGTTTTTCTAGTGAAAATACAACCAAATTCTTCCTTACATACAGTATGCCTCATTACCAACCTTTTTTCCCTCATGATATCTTTCATTTAAAAATAAACATCACAAAGTCCTTTAGAAAAAGGAAACATATTCTGCTGCTACAAATATGGTATCATAGAGGAAGTACTAGAAGCACAAAACCATGGTTAAGTTAGCCCTACTGACATTTTGGTGTAATCCTGTATTATCTAGTTCCAGCTTAGAAGTCTGGCTGTCCACAGCAATTGCCTTTTCTTATTCCTGGCCTGCTCTGCTGAAGGTCTGCCATCTGTCTTGGTTGCTAAATCTTGGTTTGTTTCCCATTCGTGATGCTCTCCATGACCAAAAGTCCCTTAAGGCCACGCTGACTTGAAACCTTTTCCACTATGGACCCCCCTGGATAAGCCATCTTATCTAGAGACAGAGAGGCAGAGAGGTTCTGAATATCCTTTCGGCTCTCAGCCAAGAGACCACTCCATTCTCTGGAGGCCAGATTCTTTTGTGTCCCAAAAGAAACATTTTGTTTCTTTTACTAGCCTGATGGCCCTCTATTTCTCGGAACCCAAATAACGTTAATTGAAACGCTTCAGGCTGTCTCTGCATCCCCTGCCTTCCCCATCCTGTGGTACAAACTATTCTCCATGGTCAACCCGGCATGATATTTAGGAAATTCATACTTTGTTCATAAATAGCTTTGGATTCTTTAGAAGAAAAAACAATCTATCCACTTAGCGCTGTTCCTGGACCACATGCAGGCAAAGCACCGTGATGATGCTGGACTCACCCACTGTTACTCTGCCCGTGACCTCCCCTTCTGAGTTGCGGGCATTCAGGGTCACATTCTGAATGGACTGTAGAAGCAGAGATGAGTCCTAGAAAGAGATGTACAAGATTAGCAAAATATGTACTATTTAAAATGATTATATCTTTTATTTCCATAGAAACTTAGGTTTTGTATGAAATTATTTCTCCATAGTCACGGATCCTGGGATCCTATAAATTTGTGGCTAAAACTATTAAAAAGTCCTGAATTAAATTATGTTAAGGGAGTAAAAGTATTAACTTTTCAAAATAAAACGTAATAATTCCTTGGGTTTATAGTGCTTGCATGCACTAGTTATAATGTGCCAACTCAGTTCTCAAGGTAAACATCTAATACGATCAAATTCTTACCAGTGCTTTTTCTTTTCCGAGGAATTAAAATACCACTTTTTGTTATTTAGGTCCAGGACATGACATATTTTAACACATGACATAAATCAGAGAATGGTTAGCCTTTCTATAACAAATACCACGTTACTTATTTTCAAAACACAAAGGTTTCTCACAATTTCAAATAAGCTTTTAAAATTTTTTGGTGCTTTTTTTGGTACTTTCTGTTGAAGATAAAGTGGCTTTTTAAGCATGTCAGTGCTTTCTGGGTTACTGTAATTCTGATGGGGTGTTTTGTTTTACAGGAGATTGCTTTTATATAAACAATCTCCTTCAAAAGGGCTGTTGGGCGCTGGTGGGTTTATGGGTCACTCAGAGGAAACCAAGTATCTTCCAAAGTGGGAGGCAATTATGTGATTTTTCAGAAGAAAAGAAGTTTCAAGAACCCTCGGGAGCTCTGTCTAGGATGTTAGAATTCTCTACGTGCTTTGTGGAGGCAGGTGAATCTATCAGCATCTGATGTTTTATCCAATGGTGTGACCTTAATACTTGTTTTTGCATTGTTAGAAAATATCTAGCATGATAATAAAAGTTAACATTTTACTAATAATTTTAGCATCGATCATCTTATTTATTTTTCATAAAACACGTATTATTTAAATCTTTCATCATTTTCTTACCACTCTGGAACATATTTCTTTGGCATATAGTGGGAATAAAAATTCTGATTCCCCTTCCAGGCGAAGTCCATCTTTTGTTACTTGCAAGTGACCCATTCCTGTCTGTGAAAAAAATGAGATGATATAGATTTTATGTTACTCTTTTCCATTTCTCTTGGTATTGACATAAATTATGCATGTATTTCCATAGATTTCCTACCACCTTTTCTGTATTTCTCCTAAATGCCTTGCTTAAAACTGGAGGTGTTTTATTCAATATTCAATACTTTTATTAAATCTTGGGTAAATACAAAGGACTATTTAGAAAATACAAATAAGATTTAAAGAATCATTTTGCAATAAATACCTAAGAGCCCACCATCTTGTAAGAAAAAGTCTTGCCATTACTATTTTTAAATTTTTTTCAATTAAGAAACAATAAAATGGATTCATTTGAGGTGTCCAGTTCTATGAGTTTTTACACATTTATAGATTTGTAGAGCTGCCACACAATCAGAATATGGAATTCTATCACCCTCTCAAAATACGCTAAATACCTTATCAGATCTTCAAGTGGATCAGTGGAGTTCACTGTATAATAAATATCTATTGGGTACTTAAGTGAAAGGCATCACAGGAGGATGCAGAGTTCTGTTCAAGGTGCTGCTCTCAAGGAGTTTACAGTCATGAAGAGTCACCAGACAGGAAGGGAGACAGTTCTGGAGGTCACCAGTGACCACCACGCCATTAAATCTTGTGGGCATTTCCAACTTCATTTGCAATCTCAGCAGCATTTGACACTGGGCCTCTTCTTCCTTGAAATACTGTCCTCCTTTGGTTTCCATGAAACTGTGCTCTCCTAGGTTTCCTCCCACCTCCAGGACCACATGCTTGACCTTGTTCCAAGCTCATCCCTCCCTACCCAGCCTCTGACTGCTGCTTTCTCAAGTTCAGTCTTAGGCCCTTTGCTGTGTTCACTCTGACTCAGCTTCCATTACCATTTGGTGTCAAAGGCTCATCCACTTTTTTCCCAATTTTTAAAAATTGTAGTAAAATATATGTCACATATATTTTACCATTTTAAAGTGTATGGTTCAGTGGCATTAAGTACATTCATGATGTTGTGCAACCATCACGATCGTCTCTGGAATGCTTTCCATCTTGTAAAACTGACACGCTCATCCCATTAAGTAATAACTCTCCATTTCCTCCAGCCCACAGTCCCTGGCAACTGCCATTCTACTTGCTTTTTAAAAACTTTTTTTTTAATTAAAAAATTTTTAATTGACACATTGTAATTATATATACATATATATGGGGTACAATTTTATTTTTTGATACATATATATGTTATATAATGATCAAATGATCAAGGGCATTTAGCATTTTTGTCTCTGTGAATTCGACTACTCTAAGCACTTTACGTAAGGGGAATTACACCATGTCTGTCTTTTTGGGACTGACTTATTTCACTTAGCATAATGTCCTCAAGGTTCATCCATGCTGTAGCATATTGCAAAGATTTTCTTCCTTTTTAAGGCTTAAGAATAATCTATTGTATATAATCTATTATATTACCCAGTCATACATCAATGAACTCTTGGGCCGCTTTTATGACTTTGCTATTGCGAATGAAGTTGCTATGAGCATGGATGTACAAATATCTCTTTGAGACCCTGCTTTCGATTGTTTTAGGTATACAGCCAGAAATGAGACTGCTGGATCATATGCAATTTCTATTTTTATTTTTATCTTTTGGGACTGTTTGTCTGTGTGTGTGTGTGCTATCAAAGAGTCATAGATTGAACATAATCCTAATTGTAACCAAGATTACTCAGTCAGAATCCTGAGCTAATGTTCTTTTCACTACTTTACAGTATCTCTAAAGTAAGTTTTTCTTTAACAAATAAAATCTAAACAAACAAATAAGGTTATGTTGGTTAATAATTTCAAGATATTGTCTTCATTTAGAAGTTGTGAGAAGAACTGTTACCAGAAGACATTAACAGTTTTACATTATTGGCACAAAAGAGAATAAAGTGGATAAATTTACATGTAAAGCACATTAATTTTGTTATAATAATATTCCCCATGACAGGAGTGTGTGACTCATAGTTCTAGTTCGAGCTGATGAATGTCACTCCTCACAGCAAGAGCCTGCGGCTTATGAGGCTCCATGGGCTTTTGCCTTCTTTATTTCCCAGTTATTATAATACGGTTAAATCACTCATGGAAAAATTATTATAAGAGGGAAAACTGAAGGCATATCCCTGGGAGAGAAATTGAAACTACAGTGCTATTTGTGTCTTTAGACACTAGTACTAATAGGGCTTGTATCACCGATACCAGCGATAATGAAATTCCTCTGTACTTGGAATAGCTCTAGGTTTATCTTCCTCCTCCAAACTCAGTCTTAATAACATCTTGTCTTCTAAGAAAGAAAATGCCATTAAGTTAGCCCCTGTTCCTACCGTCTGTGACCTTCGCTTCAATCCTACTGTATTAAGCGTAACATATAAATCAAAAAGTTCAATTTGGTTTTTAGACTGGGAAGCACTGATATAATTCCTTTTAGAAAGATATAAATAATTTGAAAAAAATGCCAAGGTAGTGGTTAAACACGCCACAGTGTCATATTCTTCTTTTAATCGTGGTTTCCATTAGTTTGAGAAACAAATGGGAAGAAGAGGTAAGCAGTTTAAGGCATCAACGTCAGATGGCTGAGAATCAAAGACAGCGTGAGCCGGGAGTGGGTGGAGGCAGGGACGGAGGAGAACAGAAGGGGACCGGACAGGGTCGTTCTTGGCACCGGGCACATCTCGGCCACCAGCACGGTCTCTCTAAAGGCAGCTGGAAGACCAGTGGAAAAACATTTCTAAGTGGAGCCATCAAGCATGTCAGGTACAGCAAAGAAGTCACAGCCTGTTCCTCAGTCTACGTGCCAGATAATATCCCACTGCCTTCGTGGGGTAGGGACTGCGCTCCCTGTGTTCCTTTCATGGCTGATTTCGGTAGTGGCCTCCCTTATTGCCCTTGCTTAGGAGACACGCAGGAGCCAGCCCCAGGGAGCTCAGCAAAACCACCCCAGGCTGGGCCACCACCACCCGCACACGGCCGCACATAGCAGCGGGTAGGGACACCAGCACAGTGCCAGCCTCCCAGCGATGGAGGGACGCAAAGTACGGTGATGGACTTTGCTGTCATAGCAGTCACCGAAAATATGACATTCTATTTTTCATATAACTACTGCAGTAAGTTTTCTTTCTTAATAAAATATCTATCCAATCTATAAAACTCACATTGGGAAAATACTGAGCATTCTCATAGAAAGTATTTTAGTAGAAGTAATTTTGGTTTGGTTTTGGCTAAATTTGATCTCTTTGAGTTCAATAAACCAGCAAAGGTCGACACAATATAATTTTAGCGGTTTGCATTGTCATCTTTTCTTGAATGAATTAATCTTCTGAACTGTAACCCTAACAATGTGTTTGCCAGTAAGACCACCACTGAGATGTGGGTAACGGGAGCGACGGCTCCTTAAGTTTCCACGTCTTGTTTGTGTGATCGCATTCCGGCACTTTCCTCCTTCTGTTTTCACCAGTTAAGGAACAGAACCTCTCTGTCCGCATCACATCAGCACTGTCAGCAGGAAACACTGGGAAGGAATGAAATCTGAGTCCAGGACTCCTGCAGGTGACGCTGTATTCCCGGAGTGTAATTTAAACTTGAGCTGACCCTGAGGTCTGCGGTGTCTGCAAACGTGCTCTGCATCCCAGACTTGCCTGGCGCCCTCTCCAGACCCACTTCGGCAGCCTCTCTCCGGAAGCTGCTTAGCAATACCCATTCCTAAGAGCCTCCCCAAGTAGCTGGAGCCTGTCCTCTCACCCCTCACCTGGTTCTCCCAGCCTCTGTATCTGCCCCTCAGCCAGCGAATGAACAGCAGGGAGGGGGGTCAGGGCGAGACCACAGAGGTAACGGCATCCATCTGCTGTAAAGGGACTGCTGTGTTTCTTTTGTTTTTTAGTGCACTAGGAAGGGATCCACTCATGGGTTTTTAACACTAAGTAAATCCTTCTCGATTCCTACAGACAGAGCTTTTAAACAGCCAGAGGTCTTGTGCAGGTGAAACCCGCGGAACCAACGATCCTAGGTCCCCCTGGAGCTGGGGCTCACCTCTCTCTCCTCCACATTTCTGGCTGAACAATTTCTGACTTTCGTCCTCACTCATTTCCCTTCTTTGGCGGTCCGAAACATCAACACTAGATCACGTAAGTGGGCGATGTAGGGGGGACCTTTCCTGACAGACACACTGTGGCCCCTCTCCGGCCTCAGGGCAGGAGCGTGCCATGCGCGAGCTGGCGAGCTAGGAGAAGCACCGGTGCCAGCTCCTCTCCTCCTGCCCCTGGGGAGACACCTGCCCACAGATTTGGGTGTGCTGCGGGTACAGGACGTCCCACCGGTGATCCCCTGCAGCAGACGTCCAAAATTTTCCTATGTTACTTGTGACTTAGACAACCTTTCTAATTCTGGGGTGCAAGAAGTTTGGCTAGATCCAAGCGGATACCCTCCAATCGGCTTTATTAATAATATGGATTTTTTTTTTTTGAGACAGGTCTCACTCTGTCACCCGTTGGAGTGCAGCGGCACAACCACAGCTACTATAACCTCACACCACTGGCTTCAAGCATCCTCCCGCCTCCCAAAGTGCTGGGACTACAGGCGTGAACCACCTCTCCCCGCCAAGGATGGTGTTTTGAACTCCCCCTACCAACTCCTTTTTCTCCCTTTCTGTTGGTTCTGAATTTGGAGGGGGAGTGTTATCTATTGGGTTCCATTAAACCCCAATATGGCTTTTTTTTGGACGTGGTATAGGGACACCAAGTCTGTGCACCTCCTTCAGGGTACGACCTTCTGAGTGGGTGCACCTGATCTTCATGGGTCCTGGTGTCTGTTAAGACGCACTTAGTCTTGAAATCACTGAATACAACATGTAAAGCTGTAGTCTGCCAAACCCGAGCTCACGGGGTAATTATGAGAAGACACTGAGTTAGTGGGCATGAGTGGGTTGTGAAATTTATGTAATACCAAACTACGAGTTACAAAAATCAAAAAGACTTTTAAATATTTCATGATAAATACTACACTGACATATGTATTCAGTGTATGTATTCAATTATGATGAGTTACAAATGATCAGTCTATCATAACAACGCATCCCAAAAACATTTTTGCTATTAAAATGAAAAAAACTAAGCACACACAATAAAAATATTTCCAAAAAGAGAATAATTTACTTGTTAATAATTTCCCATGTAGAAAGTGGTTAAAATATACACTATTAGATAAGGTTAAATATTATCTTACTATGGCTTCCCCAGTTATTTAAAATATATCAACATCTAGAAATAAAAGATTAAAAATGAAATATTTCTGTATTAATAAATGGTCAACATTATGAATTATTGATAAATTCATTTAGGTAATTTTAGAGTTTTTATCTTTGTTATCTTTCTTCTTTTTTGTTTGGGAACATCCAACAAAAGAGAAACTAAACACTTCCTCACACAATGTTGTAACATTATATTCATTTCTGTTGCTATGTAACAAATTTCCACAAATTCAACAGCTTACAATGATACTTATGGTGGGGTTACATCTGATAAACCCACTGTAAGTTGAAACTTAGAAACTGAGGATGTATTCAATATCCCTAACCTACCGAACATCAGAGCTTAGCTTAGCCTACCTTGAACATGCTCA
>CAUYSK010067169.1:0-22277 GCA_963575035.1 Avahi laniger | reverse complement strand
GACAATGATATCAAGAGATGTTTGAGGGTAAGCACAGTTATTGTCCTCTGGGCTTCCCAGCCAGGTAAAGGGTCTGGAATCTCCCTTAGTAAAAATAACTTTAAACATCATCCTTCTTTTGTCTTGACATTCACTAGCCATAATAGATTGATTGATAATACATGACAGTAAAGAAAAGTATCTTTTTGTTTCTTCTATAATTTTTTTTTTTTTTTGTAGATAGAGTCTCACTCTGTTACCCTGGGTAGAGTGCAGTGGCATCATCATAGCTCACTGCAACCTCAAACTCCTGGGCTCAAGTGATCCTCATGCCTCAGCCTCCCCAGTAGCTGGGACTACAGGTACAACATGCCAGGCTAATTTTTATATATTTTTAGTAGAAATAGAGTCTTGCTCTTGCTCAGGCTAGTCTAGAACTCCTGACCTCAAGAAATCCTCCTGCTTCAGCCTCCCAGAGTGCTAACATTACAGGCATGGGGCACCACACACGGCCTCTTCTTTAATTTTGATAGTCAAAATTGATAGTAAAAAGGTAAATATCATTCCTATATAATAAAATGTAAGCTTCCCAAAAAACTGGGAAGTTTGAAAGTAACTCTAGGAAGTATTTTGGGTATGGAGCAGAGGAAGAGGCAGTTAACAGAGATTGATGATAAAAAGCTTTTATATGCTAGTAAATAACCCCAGCTATTGCCCATTCTTCAAAGCTTTCCCTGACTTTCTCAGGTTAAGCTGTTGCTTCTCTTTCTTTGAAATTCCTTTAAGGAGGTTTATATATTTGTGAGTATATCTCCCTCATCAAAATATAAGCCTCAAGGGAACAATGTCTCTGTTTTATTAATCTTTAAATCTCTTGAACCTAGTGCAGTACCTACTGAATAGTAGACATTCAATAAACATTTGTGGAGTTGATATAACTGAATTTCCAAGTGGAGTATCCTTCCTTGTCTCTTCTGAATATTATAGAGTGATTCTCCGAGTGTTTACATTTGCTCCCTAGTAATGACTTGAAAATCTTTCCGGCTAGTAGAACATTAAATCCTTCCCTGGAACACTGTATCCTAAAAGGACAGATATTATGGTGATGGTAGTTTTCATGGCTAATAGTAGGAACTACGTTTAATGAATACCTACTATTTGCCAGGCAATGTCTTACAAATTCATTCTATGAGAGGGGCATTTTTATCTTCACTTTACAGATAGGGAAACTGAGGCTTTAAGGAACTAAGCAATTTGTCCAGTCTCGCAGAGCCAGTAATATACAGAACCAAGAATGGAAGTCAATTCTGTCTGACTCTGATTTCTATGCTATAAAACATTACTGTGAATTGCCTTCACACTGTGTCTGTCTTTGCACATGCCAGAAAATCACTAGATGCTTAAAAATTCTGGTTCTTTAAATCGTTTTCTGAATATTTGTGACCATTTTCTAAGTTGTTTAGGGTACAAACAACTTTTGCCAGAATACAGGTCTCTGTGAGGTTGATGGATATGTTTTACATTTTATAGTTGTCTCCTGTTATCCATGAGGGATATGTGTCAAGACCCCCAGTGGATGCCTGAAACCTCTGATAGTACCTAACTCTATATATACCATGTTTGTTCCTATACATACATATCTATGATAAAGTTTAATTTACAAATTAGGCACAGTAAGAGATTAACAATAATAAAATAGAAAAATTACAATAATATACTGTAATAAAAATATGTGAATGTGGTCTCTTTTTCTCTTTCAAAATATTTTATTGTGTTTTGCTCACCTTTTTTCTTCTTTTGATGATGTGAGATGATAAAATGCCTATATAATGAGATGAAGTAAGGTTAAAGACGTAAGCATTGTGACATAGCTTTGGATGATCCTGGATCACTGAGCCACGATAATATCAATGGTTCGATGTCAGGATTAGACAGTGTTGATGACTAAAGGGTGGGTAGTTTATACAGCATGGATACCCTGGACAAGAGGATGATTCACATCCAAGGTGGGATGTAGTGGGATGGTGCAGGATTTCATCACAGTATTCAAAATGGCATACAACTTCAAACTGAATTGTTTGTTGCAGGAATTTTCCATTTAATATTTTCAGACCATGACTGAATGTGAGTAACTGAAACTGCAGAAAGAGAAATTGTAGATGACAGAGGACTACTGTTTAATCTAGATTTGCTAATGAAAATAAAAAATAATGGTTGTTAGAATCAGAAAGAACCATCTAAAAGGAACCCCATATCACCGTGGACCTTGTATTGAACAATTTAAAAACTATTATTGAAAATGAATCTATAGCTAGTTGTGTGATCAAAGTTTGTTGATCGTGGTTACATTGAATAGACACACGTTGCTGACATTGCTTTTGAATTTCCTTAGTACTTCAAAGCTAAATGCTTAAATATTTCTGAGAATGCTTATGCATAATTTTATAATTTATTTTTTAGTTCCTTTTTATTTAATCCAAGTATTATATCACCCTTTATTTTTAACCTTCTTTATAAACTAGAACTTAATGATTACTTAGAGACCATATGTTTTTTGTTTTGTTTTACTTTGAAACACATCCATCACGCTAAGACCTAATAGCCTAAGACAAAATGTTTCTATATTAAATAGAAAATGCTTAACTAGGATAACTAACATCAGATTATAAGGCCACTTGAAATTAAAAGCATCTTTTTCTTCAAAAAATTGTCTATAGAAATGTAAATCTTCCTCCAAAAATTAATAAAATGAATATTTATCCTGGTTTGTGTTTTGACTTTAGATGAAAAAAATACTCTGAAATGTATACATCATGTATGAATAGCTTAGAATCCCCTACGTGCCATTTTTATCAACATAATAATGGGAATGAAGTTCTCATTAATATGTTTAAGTCTTTGGACTTAGGGGTGCCAGGGTAATGCATAATATTTTGGCACAAGAACTCTCACGGTACCCATGTTTCTTCTCACTTTACAATTTCCTGTCAAAAGGACTTAAAATGGCACAAAACACAGAGAATGCAGATTCTACAGAGTGAATGAAGATCCAGACACAGAGCTCTCAGGTTAGAGACAAAGAACATTTTAGCATGCCCAGTTGCTTCTTACATTGTGCTGAGGGCAATGAAAGAAACAAAACTTCAAGAAGAAACTCATTGATAAAAATTTGATCATTTACATATTTGAAACCTGGACTGAGGGGGGTAGGGGGGGCAAGGGCAACACACGTAACCTAAACATCTGTACCCTCATATTATGCTGAAATAAAAAAAAAAATTTGATCATTTAAATTAATGGTATTTTGAGTAAGACCAGGGTTTAACTAAGTTCTTTGCAGTAAGAAATGAACATCTGATCATTGGCGGTTTGGGCCAAAGATTAGGACTGCCAGAATTTTTCTTTTACCTGCACAGGTTAAGGGATATCATCAGTAATTAGTGAGCAGAAATAGAAGAATGATGACATATATGTGAACAGTAAATGCCTATTGAAAGATCTGTATATATTAATAATTATCACTTAGGAGTGTGGATTTAGTCCTCCTCAAAAACCACAATGAGATTTCACTTAACTCCAGTGAGAATGGCTTTTATCAAAAAGTCCCCAAACAATAAACATTGGCGTGGATGCGGAGAGATAGGAACACTCATA
Organism: Avahi laniger; assembly: GCA_963575035.1. Taxonomy (NCBI): domain Eukaryota; kingdom Metazoa; phylum Chordata; class Mammalia; order Primates; family Indriidae; genus Avahi; species Avahi laniger. The sequence continues at coordinate 18,644 of CAUYSK010067169.1, read as the reverse complement.
CACTGCTGGTGGGACTGCAAACTAGTGCAACCTCTGTGGAAAGTAATATGGAGATACCTTAAAGAGCTAAAAGTATAACTACCATTTGATCCAGCAATCCCGTTACTGGGCATCTACCCAAAGGAAAAAAAGTCATTCTATAAAAAAGACATCTGCAATCGAATGTTTATTGCAGCACAATTCCCAATTGCAAAGATGTGGAAACAACCCAAGTGCCCATCAATACATGAGTGAATTAATAAAATGGGGTATATGTATACCATGGAGTTCTACTCAGCTACAAAAAACAGTGGTGATCTAGCATCGCTTATATTATCCTGGATGGAGCTGGAGCTCATTCTACTAAGCGAAGTATCACAAGAATGGAAAAACAAGCACCACATGTACTCACCATCAAATTGATATTAATTGATCAACACTTGTGTGCACATATAGCAGTAACATTCATCAGGTGTTGGGCAGGTGTGGGGGGATGGGTATATTCACACCTAATGGGTGCAGTGCACACCATCTGAGGAATGGACACGCCTGAAGCTCTGACTCGGGTTGGGCAAAGGCAATATATGTAACCTAAACATTTGTACTCCCGTAATAAGTTGAAATTAAAAAAAAAATGTTTTATCATCTTAAGACAGGCTAAAGAAGTGTTAAAAATTCTATTAAAAAAATATACCTGAACAAGGTTGACTCAGCTGAGTGTTATAATCAAGATTCTGGTACCCGAAAAGGACAAATCGAGACACACAGAATGTACCTTCCTCCCCTAATTACTTTGTCTAATAAATATATATCTGATTCACTAAAACCATTTAAAAAAATAAAACTATAAATTCCAAAGTCCAATCTCAAGTGACTCACAATGAATGGAAAAGAAGAGTGGTCTGAGATTTCTCCTATCTTCATGGCTCTGGGGCCCTCAGGTGCTATCTTCCCAACTCTCCTCTCATTCCTCCTCTTCCTACTTTGTTGCAAATGACCATGCTGGTGTTCTCAACCATTTTTTATTTTCCTAGTGTAAATTTTCATGTCCCGAACACTTGTAGGAGAAGACTTCATTGTTCCTTCTTTTTAAAAATTTTAATAGATTTGGAGGTACAAGTGTTTTTTCTTAAATGGATAAATTGTATCATGCCGAAGTCGGGGCTTTTAGTGTAGCCATCACCAGAGTAGTGTACATTGTACGTGATAGTAGATTTTTATCTTCCAAACCCTAAACTTTACCCAATTCCGAAAGAGAACAAACACATACTCTCAAGACATTTTTTTTCCCTCTTGCCTTTCTTTTGGTTTCAGTGACAAGCCCTTTCTCCACAAGAACCTGTTTTCCTAAGTGCTTGGAATTTACTATGTCTTGGAGAGTATGCTTTATATTTCCTTCAGAAACTTTGGTGTTGATACAGCTTTCATTCCTTGTTTTCTTTAGAAAGTTCTACCCTTAAGGAAAGTGCATTATCTCATTTAAGGACATAAGTATTAGATTACTAGTAATTTCATTTAATTCCAAGAATTGGAATCATTCCTTTAAGGTAAATAAGAATTCTATAAAGCAGGTAGCATCCTGTAAGGTCAACTCAAATCTGAGAACAAGAGCCATAAATCAATTAAGGCAGAATTTTAAAAAATTGAAAAAAAACAGCTAGAGTATGATGCTGTATTTTGGAAACTTTAAGTGATCTTGGACAGTATTTTGGGCTATCCTACTTCAGGATGGTATTAAAAACTGTTACATGTATAGGCCTACAGTCTTTGGGGTTTCTTTGTGTTACCTACAGTTGTTTACTTTATTACTTCTAACCATCTGCCTTCCTGATTTCTCCACCAGGCATCATCATTGTGTCACATTCTGTCTTGCACTATGATTTATACCTCAGGACAGCACCATCCTCGTAGGTACTTTCTAGAAATGTTTGGCCACATTGTTGTTTGTTGCAATGACTGGGGGAAGCTATTGCCATAAAATGGGAGGAGACCGGGGTGCTAAGTATCCAGAAATGTATGAGACAATCATGTTCAATTATATATCCAAAATGTCAGTAACACCCCCATTAAGACACACACAGCCCCTTGAATTGGCACTCCAGTTTTAGGTTGGCTAAGCTGGCTCTTGCCTTTGGAACAGGTTACTTTTCCTTAATTCTTATAATCTGCTTCAGGTCCAACTCAATGATCAGTCTGTGATTTCCCTTATTTGGCTTCAGCCTGAGAGAGGGAAGAGCATTTCACAAAGAGAAATTCATGAACTATGTTTGTCCTAGTGAACCCCATTCCCTTCTGTTTGGAAGCTGACACTGAGAACACAGCTTTAGTTATGTTTATAGATACCTGTTTGCCCAGATGCTTCCAGCTATAAAAGTGAAAACTCACACCAGGCAAGAAAAATGAATGTTAGTGGTATTTCTTTTACTGCTTTTACACTTCCTGAAAAAGAAGAGAATGCAAAACATCAGTACTGGCTGATGTTGTGGAGATGAGTGTTGCCTAAGGTGCTTAGAATGCAATGTTTAACTGCGGTCCCCAACCCTCAGGCTGTGGCCTGGTACCCAGGCCATGGGCTGGTACCCAGTCAGTGGCCTGTTAGGAACCAGGCCATGCATCACCACCTGAGCCCTGCCCCCCCACCCCAATTTTTCCTGGAAAAATTGTCTTCCATGAAACTTAGGAATGGGACTGCACAGCAGGAGGTGAGCAGTGGGTGAGCAAGGGAAGTTTCATTTGTATTTATAGCCATTCCCCATTGCTTGCATCACTGCCTGAGCTCTGTCTCCATCCCCCTACCATCCTTGGAAAAATTGTCTTCCATGAAACAAGTCCCTGATGTCTAAAAGGTTGAGGACTGCTGGATAGAGACAAGATTCCTGACAGAGATGAGATATAAAATGGCTACTTTGTTTTTTTCATAAAGGTTTAAGTCACTTGCAAGAGGTGAGGAGGCTTGTTAATAACATATTCAAGTGATGGTTCAAGGGATAACAGAAAAAGGTATAGAAAAGTCAAGTCCTGAAACCATGGTGAATGGGAGAGGTAATGAATAGAGGATAAAACTACGTATATGGCAACCAAATTGTACATCTGTCAGTTAATTAAGAATTTGAAGATTATGGTCACATCCTGATCTACTTTGGGAAACTCAAGTTTTCATTCATCTCACTTTAGGTTAAAAAAGAAAGAGAAACCAAGGGAGCATATTCAATTTTCATTCATTTCAGAAACAAAAATATAGTTTCTAATATGGTGTATATTCACTTACAAAGTCCCCCAGATCAATATTTTTTAACAATGCATTAAAGGGTCAGATGTGAATACATCTTTTAAATGTAAGCTGTTGCAAAATCTAGCATCATATCCTATTATCTAGCTTTTTATTGAAACAATATCTACAAACAAGTCCCAAACCAAAGATATGCCCCAAATCTGAAACCATATCTGCAATTATCTCCAGAAGTGATTGGACATAGCAAAATGAAGGAAAAGAAAAAATGAACTATTTTATTTTAACCTGCTCAACTAGCTTTTTAAAAAATAAAGTACTGAAGGTGTCTGAAGTGAATAATAAATCATTTTATTTGAGTTTTTAAAGTTATATTTTGGAATATTTTCAAAACCAAGTCTTGTAACCTATTGTCAGGAGGAGATAATAGGAAGCTTTACAAATGTCAAGAGAAAGGTCACATTTCCAGGTCTGATCAGCAGAAATTTTTTCTAATTCTTGTCCTCAAGTTATTCCCTAACACTATTAGGTTAGTTTGAAGATATGGTGACAAGTTATATACTTCAATTTGGTTACAGTATGCTACATTTTTATTTTTTGATGTCTTCTCACATTCCTCATGCTGTTATATATAATTACACTGGGCCCACCGAAATGTAAGCTCCATTACTTTTCTGTCTCTGCAACTCTAGTCTTAGAAATGAGTCTTGCCTAAGAGTAGGTGCTCAAGAAATGCTTGTTGAACAAATTAATAAATAAGTGATTTATTTCCTTAATTAATTATTTCACATTCTATGCCCAAAGGTAGTGAATTTTTGAAATAATTTGGGCCATATTAAATTTTTATGTGTACTTTCCTTAAAGTCAACCAATATCAGTGCATCAAACATTCTGAACACTTTTGAATACTATATTCCAAAAGGTTAAAATTTAAAATGTCGGCTATTCCATGTCCTAAACTTCTTAGATGTTCTGTTTTGGAAGAATGAAATGGCATAGTTGAAATACTTATTACATGTGAGATAGGGTATATATCATACCATTCATTTGTTCAATAAATATTTATTATCTATATGATAAGCATCTACAAGGCAATATACTTATCCTTTAATTATTTTATATTTATGCCAATATAAATTATTTTATATTTATGGAAAGGTGGCAAATGTACCTTTCAAAAACTTCAGGACAAAGCAGCCATTTCTCAGACTGTTTCAGCTCTAAAATTGTGCATCATTTAATTTGCTGGGCAGATGCCTGACTAACACAGGAATCAGTTCTGAAATAAGTCACCAGGATAGCTGGGCACTTTATGTGTTTCAACAGAGATTCTCAGTTGGAAGTGATTGATATTTTGAGTGAACTCTCAATTTGACTGAATGTTGGCTCTGTTTTTTAGGCAGGGGTGAGCCAATTTTCCCTTCTGCTGCCTTTTTCCTGCTTATTTCCTTAGTCAGACTTAGAATTCTCCTTCTATAGTCTCATGGTGATTTCTTTCTCCAATAAGTATTTGGTCTCTCTCTGGTGAGCTGCTTCCTTTCCATTCATTCTCATTCACTATGACTATTACATCATTTTTTGTCCCAAATGATTCATGGCATAATTCTTGTGCTTTAAAAATATCACTTTATAGTACTTTTCTTATTTTCAGCTAGCTTGTTAACGGCCTTTGAAGTTGGTTATTTTCCTAGGCTGTCACTGATTTGGAATTTTTCTAGAAACATCTGTTGGTATTAATTATGCTAGGCTGGGTTTTTGTTTATTTGAGTACCAGTATTCATGGCTACAGGAAAGAAGTTGGGATTAGAAGGAGTTTGCTATCTTTTATACTTTGATCAAAACATATTTTGAACCTCATAGACTTAAAACTTTGTAATGGATGAACAGTGGTAGTCCCCTATTTATGGTAGATGACATATAAAATATTCTGAGACATGGTCATGAAAGCATAGGGATTATCAGTAGATATGATTAATGTCAATTGAACCTCCTAGCCCTAAAAGCCAGTACTTTTGCTTCACACAAACAGACCTCCTTCCTGCCTTCAGTAATCCCAAAACCACATTGTACATTCCCAATCGGATTGAAAATGTATGTTTTCTCTGACCCTCCTATGGATATCTTCATCATTAGAACACACACATACACACACACACACACACACACACACACACTATACACAGACATAGAACACACACAAGATCAGGCCTCCTCCCAAATGTTCCTCCTAACCCCTCTGTCCTGAAGATATGTGTTTACTTATCCTTCTAACCTATTGTTTTGTAACGCAAAACTGTTTTGAGCTATCACTACATTATAAATTTCTGGAAGCCAAGAGTTATATTTCTTATTAGTTCACAGTGTCAAACATATCATGGGTCTTTTCAGCACTCAGTAAATATTTGGTGATTTCTAAGAATCCAATTGCGTCAGAAATTTTATCCTGTTTGTGGAGGAAGTAGGTGTTTTATAAAGTCTTTAAAGGAGCAACTTATCTTTGGTGATAGACTTACAGCCATTACATTGACTGACAGAGACCCAGAGAACACTCTGGCTGTTACAACTAGTTGCTAAGATTCTAAGAAAACCAGATGTACAGCCTGAAGGAGCAAAAATATTTTACAACTATAGTTTTGTAGAAGATTCATCCTTATTACTTTGTGGGAAGCTCAACACTCCTGCTGATTAGCACAGATCTAACAATTCCATATTTTACAAATGTAATCCAGTCTCAAAACTGCACATTGATTTTGCCTCCAAGCTCTAGACTTCCAGTCCATGAGGTTCAAAATATCAGGCTATAGTATGGCAAAACCATCTTTCAACAAACATAAATCAACAGAGAAAACAGGATTATCGCTATCTTCCTCTAGTTTGCTATAGAAAATTATGACTTGTAGCTAACTTGTTGTACTTTTCTCTTTAGAAAAGATTTTTCTGTTTTCATAATGATTGTGAACAATTTACTTCTTATCAGGCTGCATAATGAGCTGACAGCTTGCTATATTATAATACAAAGAGCTACTTAAATTAGCTATGTGTTTGTTTTTGGACAAGTTGCTTAACTTGTCTCATTTTCAAGGACTTCATCTAAAATATGGAATTCTGGAAAATGTCAATTTTTTTTCAAGGAGGAAAAAAAGTGATTAATTACAAGTGAAAGGGAGAAGGGAATATGACCTTTCATCTACTTTCATTGAGGTCCATTTTTCCCCATTTTCCAATTTTAGATCCTTTATGAGGATAATGAAAGAAGGTGGATAATATCTTCCTGTATGACGGTGATGAGTAGTAATGGCCCCAAACCAAAAGTGGATTAGGGAGTGGGAGATAGCGTAGGATTGTCTGGTGAGAGAAAGGAAGACCACGGTGTGTATAGTTGATGAAAAATCATCAGTGGTGTTTGCTTGTTTGTTTTTTCCAGAAAATCGAGAATTCATGTTGGATTCAAAGCCTCTGAGCTCCTAATATGCCATTTAGTCATATGCATGTGCTGTATTTTCCTTACAGCTGAGTTCCTCAGCACTCTTATTTTAAACCTCTTCCCAAGGTGGGTTCATCTATTCGCATGAAATTAGTTATCATTTATTTAGTGATCACCTCAAATTTATATTTCTTGTCGCAACTTATATTCTCAACTGCTGACCTATATATCCAACTGCCTTCTTAGAATTTTCACTTTGATACCTTACAGGAACATCAAACCAACATAAACAAAACTTAGTTTATGATTTTCTATTGATAAATCTCCTCTTCCACTGTTCTTCCTCTCAGGAATTGGCTCGACCATTTGACATTTGTTCATGACAGTATCATGACTCATCTTTCTCCCTTATCACCTTTTATGTATCAGTCAATTTTGACTTCAAAAAATATTTCTTTAATGTGCTCTTTTCTCTTCATCTCCCCTGCCATCAGTCTAATTCCAGTCATCTTCTCTCACATGAATTGCTAACTAGTCTCCCCATATCCATTCTTATCCCCTGCCAATCCATATTCCACATAGAAGCCAGAGACTTTGAAGAGACAAATCTGATCACAATTTTCCCCTGCTTAAAATTTGTTTATAGCATTTCATTTTAAGATATAGTTTATAATCCTTAATGCTAACCCACAAAATGCTAGGTGATTACTCACTGCCAGCCTTATCTCATGCTGATCCCTCTCTCCTTCCTTGTACTGCATGCAGCCTCACTGTTCTTTCAGTTCCTTGAATATATCAAGCTGCTTCTCATATTGAAATCTTTGCATCTCCTTCTTCCTTTATCTGTAATATTCTCCCTCTCTTTCTCCTGAGATTCTTCTCCTTTTATTCAATTGTTAGCTTATTCATATTTCTTCAAAGGAAGCTTTCCTTGACTATGTACAAACTAGTCAGGATTCCCTATTATATACTCTCAAAGTCCTTTGTACTTTTCTCATTGTCTTCTCCATTAAACTTTAAGTTTGGTGAGACCAAGGACCAGATCTTTCTCCAACAATGCTCTATCTGCCATTCCCAGCAGTGTCTGCCATGTATAGGAAGCAAGTCAAAGATATACATCGAATGGTGTTTGTGTGAAGTACATAATTACTGTACTTTCTAGTAATCCTTTGCAAACAAATATGACCTTCTATTTTAGCCTCCTACCTTTTTATAAAACCCCACCACATGAAGGTACTCCCTTGTAGAATCACTTTATTTCATTAATAACCTCAAGTTCCTGCTGTCCCAACAACTTTTTCAGCAATATAAGAAACCTGACAGTGGAGATTAGGTTGTTGAGACCACGAATTTTCATCAGGGCTCTTCTTGTTCCTAGGAGAAATGACAGAAGATGTCAGGGCTTAGTTTTCCCTAGATTTTTTACCTCTGTGCTTTTGTTTGTGCTTTGACATTTTCTTTGAGCTTTATATGTAAGGTCATTAAAGTGAAGTATATCTTTGGAATTTAAGTAACATGATAAATAATCCAACTCTACATCTTGCGGACTGCCATTATACCCTTAGCCATCCCTCAGTTGCTAGGGGGTATGTTAATTTTATTCAGATGAGGAACAGTTGGCTTACCCATACCCTGTTACATTTCAAGTCATTATTTTCAGGAAAGATGGTTAAAGAGCCCCAGGTCTGAGTATTGTTCAATGGACCTCAACATACTTTTTGAAAATTCTAAGAAAAGAGAAGGGATGCTATAGCTTTGCTGAAGATAACAAAATTCCTGAGTGATGATCAGGAGTAAGTTACTCTCTCCCTAGTCTTTTTAGGAAATCTTTCTTTTCTAATGTAGAACTGTTATAAGTGATGCACAATTGATGGCTTTCTATGCTTACAGCTCTAGTTTGGTTATCTTTTTAAGGCTTTGGTGAATGTATCGGTTAGTAATGCTAATGTAATGAATTACAACAAACTTAATGGTTTAAAACAACACAAACTTACTATTAATATCTAAATTTCCTGAGAGCAGAGGTCAAAAATCAGTTTTACAGGGATAAAATCAAGGTGCCAGCAGGCTGTAATCCTTCTCTGGATTCCAAGAGAGAATCTGTTTCCTTTCCTTTTCCAGCTTCTAGAGACGGCCTGCGTTCTTTGGTTTGTGGCCCCTTCCTCTACCTTCAAAGTACACTATTCCAACCCTGGCTTCTATCATCGCTTCTCCTTTACTGCCTTCCACTTATAAGGACCCTGTGATTACCTTGGGATCACCTGGAAACCCAGGATAATGACAATCTTCCCATCTTAAGTTCCTAACTTAATCACATCTGTGGAGTCTCTTTTTCCATGTAAGGTAACATATTCAAAGGTTTTGTGGATTAGTACATGGATATCTTTGTATAGGCCATTATTCTGTCTCCCACAGTGAAATAGATTTCTAAAAATGTGAATCAGCTGGAATTTAAGTCTAGAAACAAAAGCTATAGCATATCTTTTTCTCTTGATTCCTTAAGTTCTTGATTTTTCCCACATAAAATGTCATGTATATATCACAGCTGCTTAATATTAGTATCTTTAATTAAGTTTCCATCTTTGCTCCAGTGTAAAGGATAATCGTTTATTAAGTTATAACTCCGATCTAATGGAAATTACCTTGTGAAACTTTGAAGAGAGTAAGACTGTTTAAATATTTGAGACTATTCTTTCTATACATATATGTGAAATTTTGAAATATTATAGCTGGCTAAAAAGTAATAAAGATTAGAGGGAACTAAATGTAATATAACTCAAACCTTCAAGATACAGCCTTAACATTATTTCTTTTATGAAATTATTGCTGACTTCCTTAGATAGAATTAGGTACTGCTTCCACTTTGCTATGATGGCATCATGTGCATAGCCCTATGATAGCATTTACTGCATTAATACATTGATTTGTTTACATGACTATCTCCTAAACTACCTGTAAGATCCTCAAAGGAAAGCATTCTCCTTCATTTTCCTTAGTACTGATGCTGCCTACAATAGTGTCTGACATATAGCTGCTGTTTTAATGATGCTTTATGAGAAAATTAATTCCTTTGCAAGTCTGTTTTATATTTTTTGGTGATTAATCGGCTATCTAATTTGCAACAGTGAGTAGGGAGCACAATGTTGGGACTGCTTGAAAGAGGACAGATGAATTAATGGACATCTACTTCCATCCCTGGGAAAGCATATGTGAGCACATTCCCCAGCTAGCATTACTTCCCAGCGCAAAGCACACTCTAACACATGATCAGGACAGATGCATAGCCATGTATTCAATAGTATTGATAAAGAAAAGTAAGCATGCCTTCAGAGGAATTAGACAGGATTAAGCGTTTTTGTTAAAACTTAAAATATTATATTAACTGAGTAGAAATTAGATCTGAAAACAATTGGAATTATGTGGTTCTATAGGTTCAGGGGATATAAATTGAATAAAGTTCTCTATCCCACCAGTAATGTTCACACTCAATTATATTCCCTTTCTGCTTGCATTTTTGTAGATTAAAAAAATCATGTGCTTTTAATTTCTGTTTAATAGCTGCCTTCACCCCTTTGGTTATTTAGCAACCATCTTACGATTTCCTTAAGCTTCACTATAGCTTTCTAGGGGTTTAAGCAGAAAAAAAAATCCTGTGTTGCATATAGTGATCCCAAAACTTCCAGAATCTGGTTAACAGGTTGTGAAAGTCTTTAGTCATTATGTTTTTAATGGCTCTCCAAACCTCCCTGGCAGATGCTTTTGGGAAATCCTGAGAATACCACGACTAGTGATTTCCAATACTGACCCAGCCTCAGAATCACTTGTGGTGCTTATAAACATGAGATTCTAGGAATCCATCAGAGATCCATATACAGGAAGTCTGGAGAAGGATCTGAGTAGCTTTCAGAAGTCCCAACGAAAATTCTGATATACAGCTAGTATTGGAAACCTATGGCCTAAGTTTAAGCATGCAATGATTGTGTCCATAAATTGAGAAATTGAGAGGAGAGAACACTATGAATGAAGAGGCAGATCTCAAACAGAGGGTGTCCCAGCCATTATCCTCACAAGACTCTGTTTTCTACTACTTTTCAACTGCGTCTATGGTGTATCCAATATCAGTGCCTTTTTTTAAAAAATGATTAAATGAAATAATAAATATAATGAACCTAGAACAATCCTTCCACATAATAGATACTGAATAAATATTAGTTTACTTTCTTTTTGTTTGTTTGTTTGTTGTCAATTCAGGTCTGGAAAATGTAATAATCTCTTCTGTCAGGGCCGTGTTTTTCCCTGAAAGAAGAGGGTGATATTAACAGATTGAGATTATAACGTTTGTATTTTGTCGTACTTTAAATAAGAAGGGTCAAAAGAGCTATTGTTATGAGATGAAAATGCATGTGTGTGTATTAATATATAAATGTGTGCATTATATGCACATGGCAATAAATATGTGTAAATAGACACAGAGACACATATACTTATCTACCTATATGGCATTTCACTTCATCATTGTCAACAGCTATTGTGAGTTACTTGGGGAGTGATTCAGAAGTGATTAATAGGAATGATATTAAAACAGATTTTTCTCTTAAGAAAATAAAAGGCATTCTATGTCATTCTCTCATTAAACTATTAACTCAGGGTGAGGGGGCAGTAAAGGAACTGTAATGGGCCTATTCAGAAAGCCAGTTGGAATATCGTAGTTTTTTCTTCCTCCAGGTCCCTTTTTAAACTTGGAGGAGAATAGGACCTTAATGAGAAAAAAAATGAGAGAAAGAAGTTTTTCTAATTTGACCTCTGACCTCTCTGACTATTCTCATCCTGTTTTACAACTCCTCTTTATCCACTTACCTCTAAAACATTGCTGTTCTCAGGGCTTGATGTACTCCATTCATTCTCCTTGGGTGACATAATTCACTCAAATTATGTTTAAAATAATGTTAATGATCCACAAATCTATATGTCCACCTTGAAAGCGTAGATATACCCTATACTTTGCATGTATAAAATTGAGCTTACTGTATTTCCACCAAAACTTGCTCTATTTCTTGTATTTTCCAGCTGTTGTATTTTTATGACTTCAGGTACTCAAGCGATAAACTGGGAAGCTAGAGGAATTGAATACTTCCACCTTTGTGCTGACACTTGGGCCATACTTTGTTCCAAAAGTGAGAGACCATGTGGGCATAGTGAAAGTGCTATATGTAATCCAGACTTTGTTTTCTGGTTAGGTATAGGATTCTTTCTTCTATAGTTCCTGACTTGGAACTACGCATCTCCACTGGCATTTTTCTAAAAACATATTTTCTACCAAACTGAAGGGAATATTCCAAAATAGTCTGATTATTCTGCTTTAGGAAATCTCTGAAATATCAAATTAAAATTCACAAAATAGATAAGATAGTGGCTGGTTATTTAGGTTTATTACCAACCACTGCCTACGTGGCATCTGCCAACACAGGCATGGTGCTGGGCCCTGGAGTTCCAGAATTGAGAAGACACAGCCCCTCCCCTCAGAGAATACAGTCTAAAAAAAAGAAATGAAAAATTCTGTTATACAAGATGATTTATTACAGGGTTTTTCTTAGTGGCAATTTTATTAGGAAATTTTATTATATTTTTTGATTGTATAGCATCTTCTCTGCATGTTTTGGTTGTCCATCAGATATGTAAAAGTGTTATACTTGTAGATTCCATAGAAGCATTATTCCAGATTGATGAGGAAAAAGGTTTTTCCCTCATTTAGATTATATAAGTTTCAACCTTTCAGAGTTTGCCAGAGACACACTGATTCTAAAAAAATGGCATTAAATAGAACTATCATAATTTAACCTTGTCAACTTGCCTGTGACACATGAAGGCACCATTGTATCCAGCTATCTGATAGGTGCTGCTTGCTGCATCCAAAATCCTAAAATTCAGGCAAGTCTCTTACAAAGCAGGAAGCACTGCAGCACCACAGATCACCTAGTAGCCTCCAAATAATGGCTATTTCCAGCCCCTAAAGCCTAGAAGAGAAATAAGAGCAGTACCAGTGAGTTGTAAGTCCAATTCTGTATGACATGCACTACGGACAGATTAGAGAGAATCCAGATGCAGAGAAATAGTGATCTCACACAACTGTAACAAATAGTGAAGTAGAAACCTAAATGTATATTTTTGTTCTGCCCTGTTCTTAATTGATAGCATTTCTCATAGATATGTAAAGTTTTTCATGTCTTATCATTTAGAGTATATTAACCAAATGCTGGCTAAACTAATCTCAGTTTAGTCACTGTTGTCAAAGCTTTGTCCCCAGGTCTAGACTCTAAAAACTTATAGTTAGATATGACTCTATTTAGTCACTTAATAATAAGTTGCATCTACTATATACCAGGCACTTTGCTAGTAAATTTTGCTAGTAAATATTTTCTAGTAACTTTTACTTTGCTAGTAAATTTTCCTAGTAAATGACCTTGGTAGTCATCTCTTCTTTGAGACACTGAGTTACAGATATCTTCTGTGAATGAATAATACAAGTCTATGTGGGAAGTCGATGTCTCCCCAACCAATCATTGTGCTGAGCCTGAGAAATTCTTGCGTTTTTCAGGAGCCTGCAATATATATATACTCTTTGATTCCTTCTTAAAATTGACCTTCTTCTAGACTGAGGGATTTTAAGTTACAGAGGTGGGAAATTGCCATTTTTTATACTATGGTTCTCCCCAATCTATACAGAGTTCTTTCTGTTTCTCTGGCTAAGAGACAAACTTTTAAAATTCAGAAGCCAAAACTGGAATCTTAGTCTGTTTGTTTTGGGGCCATCCCTTACTTAAGGCAATGAATACAGAATGACCTTGCTGAATAAATAAAGCAAAGGCCAAGGGGTATAAGGAAATACATATGTTTTAAAAGGATTTTTTACTTATTTAAAATATTTTCCACCACTGCAAATTGCTTGATCAGCCTGGAATTTGAACAAGAGGAGATTTTATAGCCTTACTTGTCTTTCTATAGCCTTATTCTTTCTAGGTCAGGAAGAGACTTCATAAAATATTCCTGCTCTCTAAGCCTAGCAAATCTTTGATGATCATGATATTTATATGCCTCCTTCCATGATTATCGTTGGACAAGGTCTTGACAGTTTTTTCTGTGTTTACTCCCTTAACCTTGATACACTTGCATTCTTAAGATTTGTCAAAGCCAGACTCTCCTTGACGCTCTTATTAATCCTAGAGACATTTACTTTTCCTCTTATTTGGTAGCGATATCATTATTACTCTGTGCTTGGTAGTTTTTTCTAATTCCCTTCATTTTGAGTCCTCTGTAAATTTTGACTTTGTTCAAATCCTTTCTTTGTTCTAAAAATGCTGGTGATGTTTAACCTTAAGAAACAAAGTCAAACCGAAGACAGGAAATGTGGCTTTAAAAGCATGACATTTTATTATTTTGAGGTATCTTCCTTCTACGCCTAGTTTGTTGAGGATTTTTATCATGAAGGTGTTCTGGATTTTATCACATGCTTTCTCTACATCTATTCAGATGATCACATAATTTTTGTTTTTAATTCTGTTTAGGTGAAAAATCACATTTATTGATTTGTTATGTTGAACCACCCTTGCATCCCTGGGATGAAACCCGGGGAATTATCTTTTTGATGTGCTGTTGGATTCAGTTTGCTAGTATTTTGCTGAGGACTTTTGCAACTATGTTCAACAGAGATACTGATCTTTTAGTTTTCTTTTTTTGTTGTGTACTTTTCTGGCTTTGGTGTTGGGGTGATACTGGCTTCATAGAATGAGTTTGGGAGGATTCCTACTTTCTTGATGTTATGGAATAGTTTCAGTAGGATAGGTGCCAATTCTTATTTGTAGGTATGGTGGAATTTATCTCTGAATCCATTTGATGCTGGGATTTTTTCATTGGGAGGTTATTTATTTCTGTTTCAATCTTGCTACTCATTATTGGTCTGTTCAGGATTTCTGTCTCTTCCTGTTTCAAGCTTGGGAGGTTGTGTACTTCCAAAAATTTATCCATTTCTTCTAGAGTTTATGGTTTGTGTGTGTAGAGTTTTTAATAGTAGTCTCAGCTGATATTTTGTATTTCTGTGATATGAGTTGTAAATATCTCTTTTTTCATTTCTGATTGAGCTTATTAGAGTCTTTTCTCTTCTATTTCTGGTTAATCTAGTGGTCTATCAATTTCGTTTATCTTTTCAATGAATCAACTATTTGTTTCATCGATCCTTTGTACTTTTGGGGGAATTCCATTTTGTTTAGTTCTGCTCTGATTTTTGTAATTTCTTTTCTTTGGTTAGCTTTGGATTCAGTTAGTTCTTTTTATAGTTCCTTGAGGTGTGTCATTAGATTGTTAATTTATGATCTTTCTGTCTTTTTGATGTAGGCATTTAGTACTATGAACTTCCCTGTTAGCACTGCTTTTGTCATTTAAGGCAAACTCGCAGCCAACATCATACTAAATGGGGGAAAGTTGAAAGCATTCACCCTAAGAACTGGAACGAGACAAGGATGCCCACTCTGACCATTTTTATTAAATGTAGTACTAGAAATCCTAGCCAGAGCAGTCAGACAAGAGCAAGAAATAAAGAAATTTTCCAAATTGGCAAAGAGGAGGTCAAACTATCCCTGTTTGCCGATGATATGATCTTACGTCTAGAAAATTGTAAAGACTCCTCCAAAAGGCTCCTAGAATTGATAAATAATGTCAGTAAAGTCTCAGGTTAATAAATTAATGTACAGAAATCAGTAGCATTCCTATACACTAATAACAATCAAGCTGAGAGTTAAATCAAGAACTCAATACCATTTATAATAGCTGCAAAGAAAATAAAATACCTAGGATTATACTTAACCAAAGAGGTCAAAGATCTCTACAAGAAGAGATATAAAACACTGATTAAAGATATCAGAGATGATACGAACAAATAGAAGAACATCCTATGCTCATGGATTGGAAGAATCAACATTGTTAAAATGTCCATACTACCTCTCAAAGTGATTTACAGATTCAATGCAATTCTCATCAAAATAACAACATTATTTTTCATAGGTCTAGAAAAAATAATTCTAAGCTTCATTTGGAACTAAGAGAATCTGAATAGCCAAAGCAATCCTAAGGGGGGAAAAAAGAAGAAGAAGAATGTGTTGAGGGATCACATTACCTGACTTCCAATTATACTACAAGTCTATAATAACCAAGACAGCATAGTACTGGTATAAAGGTAAACACATAGATCAATGGGACAGAATAGAGAACCCAGAGACAAAGCCATATCTAGCTACAACCAACTGATTTTCAACAAAGCAGACAAAAATATACACTGGGAAAAGAATATCATATTCAATAAATGGTGTTGAGAAAATTAGATAAACACATGCAGAAGAATGAAACTGGGTCCCTGTCTTTCACCATATTCAAAAATTAACTCAAGATGGATTAAAGACTTAAATGTAAGACTTGCACCATAAAAATTCTAGAAGAAAACATAAAAAAAACTCTTCTAGACATTGGTCTAGGCAAATAATTTGTGATGAAGACCCCAAAAATGAATATGGCAACAACAAAAATAAATGAATGGGACTTAATTAAACTGCAAAATTTTTTTTTTTATTTCAGCATATCATGGGGGTACAGATGTTTAGGTTACGTATGTTGCCCTTGCCCCGCCCCCCAAGTCCAAGTTTCAAATATGTCCATCCTTCGGGTGGTGCACATTGCACTCTTTGTGTATGCATATACCCATCTCCTCTCCCCTCCTCCCTCCCCCCTGCCCAACATCCAATAGATGTTATTCTTATATGTGCACTTATGTGTTGATCAGTTAACACCAATTTGATGGTGAGTACATGTGGTGCTTGCCTTTCCATTCTTGGGATACCTCACTTAGTAGAATGCGTTCTAGCTCTATCCAGGAGTATACAAGAGGTAAACAGCAAAATTTTTGAACAGCAAGGGAAATAATAAACAGAAAAAACAGACAACCTACAGAGTGGGAGAAAATATTTGCAAACTATACATCTGACAAAGTACTAATTTCCAGAATCCACAAAGGACTCAAACAAATCAACAAGAAAAAAACAAACAAGCAGCAACAAAAATCAAATAATCCTATCCGAAAATGAACAAAAGACATGAACAATTTTTTTTTCAAAAGAAGATAGACAAATGGCCAAAAAAATATGAAAATATGTTCCATATCACTAATTATCAGGGAAATGCATATTTAAATCACAATGAAATTATCACATTACCCCTGTCAGAAGAGCCATTTTTAAAAAGTAAAAAAAAAAAAAAAAAGATGTTGATGTGGATATGGTGAAAGGGGAATTTTTATACACTGTTGGTGGTAATGTAAATTAGTACAGCCTCTATGAAAATCAGTATGGAGATTCTTCAAAAAACTGAAAGTAGACCTACCATTCCATCCAGCAATCCCATGATTGGGTATCTATCCAGAGGAAAAGAAGCCATTTTATAAAAAAATTAAAAAAGACATCTGCACTCGAATGTTTATTATGGTACAATTCACAATTGCGAATATATTCAATCAACCTAAATGTCCATCAACTGAGGAGTGAATAAAGAAAATGTAGGGTATGTGGGTGTGTGTGTGTGTGTTGTGTGTATACCATAGAGTACTATTCAGCCATAAAATAGGAATGAAATAATGTCTTTTGGATGGAACTAGACATCTTTATCTTAGGTGAAGTATGTCAGGAAGGGTAAAACAAACACAACATGTTCTCACTTATAAGTAGGAGCTAAATAAGGAGAATATATGGTCATAAAGTGGTGTGAACATTGAAAATTAAGAAGTGGGAGGGTAGAAAGGATATGAGGGGTAAAAATCTATCTGTTCAGTATAATGTACACCATTCTGATGAAGGGTACAATAAAAGCCCTGACTTCAGCATTATACAATTCATCCAAGTAACCAAAAACACTTGTATACCCTAAATCTATTGAAATAAAAAATTAAATTAAATTAAATTAATCATGGCAAATATTTTGTTTTTCATGCCTGTCAAAACTTGAACCATGGGGCTCAAAGATTACTTACCGGTAGTTCTAAAGTTATAAATGAAAACAGCTCTCTAAGTTCGCTATGGCTCATATTCTGCTACAAACTAAAGGAGTCTATACTCCCATTCTGGTTAAGCCCCAAAAGCTGGCAGAGAAGTAACTTCAGAAACTTTTAGCATATGTTCAAAAAGGAGTCCATGAATTCTCTGAAACTGCAGAAAATATATCAATATAAGTAAAACCAATGGGAAGTTGATTTTGTTTCTATGTCTCTGTTACCACATTGTGACTCCTTTTGAGAGTCATTATTAATTCATCTTTGAATTCCTAGCTTCTAACTAGAAACAAAGTATCTGACAATAGAATATACTCTGTCAATGTTTATTTAGCTACATTGAACTGAACCAGTTTATATACTTAGAAACATTACTTATTATTCATAAAATCTTTATTGAGTACCTACTATGTAATGAATATGTTAAGTACTAGGAATACGAGGAGAACACAATTGTGTCCCCTGCCTTTAAAAACCTTGTAATCTAAAAAGGCAAGTAGAACACAGTGAATAGAACATTAACTTTTGAGTCAAGACTTGAACTTTGCTTCTGCCACTTATCAGCTGGGACATGTCACTTACCTTCTCTGGGTCCCAATTTTCCACTTTTAAAAAATGTGACATAATAACTACTGCATAGGATTGTGGTGAAGATTAAATGAAACAATATGTGATAAATTTTTTTTTTTTTTTTTTTGAGACAGAGTCTCACTGTGTTGCCCGGGCTAGAGTGCCGTGGCATCATCCTAGCTCACAGCAACCTCAATCTCCTGGGCTCAAGCAATCCTCCTGCCTCAGCCTCCCGAGTAGCTGGGACTACAGGCATGTGCCACCATGCCCAGCTAATTTTTTCTATATATTTTTAGTTGTCCAATTAATTTCTTTCTAATTTTAGTAGAGACGGGGTCTCGCTCTTGCTCAGGCTGGTT
>CAUYSK010067164.1:0-36908 GCA_963575035.1 Avahi laniger | reverse complement strand
TCAAGCAATCCTACTGTCTCAGCCTCCCAAGTAGCTGGGACTACAGGCATGTGCCACCATGCCCGGCTAATTTTTTCTATATATATTTTTAGCTGTCCAATTAATTTCTTTCTATTTTTGGTAGAGATGGGGTCTCGCTCTCGCTCAGGCTGGCCCAGATTTTTGTAAAATCCCGTTATAAGCCTCCACCTCTCCTTAATATGATAATACAAAAAATCGGTGTACTGGGGACATTACATTTATCCCCTCAGGTGTTGATGTGTACACGGAGGCATAGATGCATCAACATTCAGTCATATTCATAATGGAACTATATTATCGTACTGGATTTTAAAGAAGAAAGTTCATCACTTTCTGGTGCTGTGGATAATATATCACGAGGAAACTTCAGAGGTGACTAAGGGCAGCTAATCTCTTGTTAGCTATGGATAGGTCGTTAAAATGTAAAGAATTTCAGAAGAGTAACATGGGCCTCCTGACTTCCTGAATGTGCCTCGGACATTGGCCGATGTGTGTGGTTAAGGTCCAAATCCTCCAGTTAAACCTGACATATGTCCAAACACAAAAGACAAAAATCAAAACAAACAACAGCAGCATCACAGCCACCAAGGACGCATCAACATTTCCCACATTTCAGACACCAACTGAAAAGGAATAAATGCTTGTGTGAGCCAACCGGACACTCGGGCATGGGTTTGCAGTGGCAGAGCAGGTCCAGGAATAGCGTTGCCCCGTTTTCTTTCCACGGCTTCAAATTTTGCTTTGAGAAGGCATTGCCAACAAAACTCTCTTGATTCCACACGTTGGTCATCTGCCCTCTCAAGCCATGAAGTGTATGGGCTGAATCAATGATGACATTGGGAACGCTGGTCTCTATGAGCCACCCTCAGTGCTAGGAACCGAGCAGCATCTGGACAGAATTGGAGATGACATACTCACTCCACTCCTCCTCTGTCTGGTACAGGCATGTATCGGTGTGGCCCCGCCTCTGTGCAAGCCATCAAGCACGGCCACGTCTGCTTCCAGTTCGATGCACCCTTTGTTTTTGCAGAGGTAAGTGAAGAGCTGGAGGGAAGTGTTGCTCCCTCTCCAACCTTTTAACTCATGAAAGAGTAAGGTAGAGGCTGTTACTTCTAGAAGTCCCTGGTATGTGGTGTATGCTTTGTGTTTACAAAGTTAACTGGCATCATTCCAACTTCCAGGTTCTTGATGCTAAATGCAATTCTTACTTAACATTTTTCTTTCCTCAATGTTTTGAGATTTTATTTCCCCCCAAAACAAATGCTTTAGTAACTTAGCTTAGTTCTTTGTACCTAAGAAGTAGGTATCAACTGCTCCAGAGAAATTGAGTGGCTTACTGGATCACTCAACTAAATAGTGGTGGAGGTGGTACAGGAATTGAAATTTCGGAGAGTACAGCTTCCCCCTGAGACTAACCCAGCAATCCATGTAAAACAAAATCCACACACTTTCCCCCTCCGTGGTCTTACACTGGGCCATGCAATCCACATCCTGCCATTCCAAGCCAACACCCGTGGCCGGGGGAGGTTGAGGAGAGTTGAGTTGCTAAGCAGGGAGGGGAGTGCAGGGGTCTGCTCGGATTGGGGAGTGTGGCCCACCTAATGGTTTGATGGGGACACTTGCGTGAAGGGCCCGAAATTCTGGAAGAACCAGGAGGGGGCCAGAAGCAGAGGAGGCTGTTAAAGGATGCTCCAAGGAGAGCCCTGAATATCAAATTAAACGTAAGAGGTGTCAGGTAAAGGAGAAGGCTGGGAGGCGGCTGGGAGGGGTGGGGCGTGTGCAAGGCTGAGAGGCAGAACTTCCCCAGAGCACATTTGCACCAATAAATACACTGAAATAGTGTCTCTCACTGTGTCTACCATTCGACGCTGTCAGAAACCCTTTAAAATGTGTATTATAATTCTACCCATTTTACAGAAAAGAAAATTGAGGCAAAGAGTGGCTCAGTAACCTTTTCACAATCATCTAGCTAATAAATAGTGGCACTAAAATTTGAAGCCAAGCAGACACCTGAGCTCACATTAGTAACCACTACTCTCTGCTACTCTACAAGGAATAAATAGTTATTACTATTAATAATACATATCAGGCACTGTGCTGGGGGAATTCAGAGGCTCATGTCCTAAAGAAACATAATTCTAGACGTGAGGTGACAGGACATAAACACACGAAAAGTGAAATAACGACAGTATAAGCAATGCTGTGGAACCAATTGTCAGATGAGCAGTGGAGGTGACACATGGCCCGCGTTTATGCGTGCAGGTTCAGTAACTGAGAAACAGGGGCCAGGGACTGAAGTCGGACGACAAAAACCACAAGACACTGTCGGGGGAGGGAGGGTGACCTGAGAACAGAGGACCACGATGCTCTGTGTGAGTATCGCCACAGTAAATAGGGGTGGAGAGCTGTGGGGCCCTGTGGGAAGGAGGGGTGATTAAGCAGAGGGGGTTAGAAAGAAGCCAGAGGAAGGCGCTGTAGGCAGAGGGGACGACTTGGGCATCTGAAAGCTACGTGTGGGCAACTGAGAGCTGTGCAGACTCACTAAACACCAGGGGTGCAGCCGGGGTGTCAGAAGATGAAGGCTGAAGGAACTCAGCATGGGGCACCCCAGACCCCAAGAAATTCACCCCTCGTCCCATAAGCGAGGGAGAGTTGTCACTGGGGAGGGGTGTGAGCCGGGCGCTGGCAGCCTCGTGCAAGGAGCATTGGAAGGGATTGTCATGAGAGTGGCAAGAGCTGCTAGAGGGCCAGGTCGTCACTCCATCCTGGAGACGGAACGGCCCTGAACTAGACAAACAGGGACATCAGGGGAAGGAGGAGGCAGGACTGAGAATACTTAGGGAGTAAAATAAGTGCCACTATTCAGGGAGCTATGAAATCGGAAATCTGAAATACACGAAAGGAGCAGTGTTCCTCTCATCCGAACCTGTCGTGGCAGGTTGTAGGCGCCCTGGGAGACCAGGCTTACTGGACTTGCAGTTTTATCCCCTTGATTTCACGTTGGGATTTGAAGATTTATACAGACCTCCCCAGCTGCTGTTTGGTAATTTATGATGCTCTGAGAACCTCTTAAGGGGAAATCTCTCTAAAATCCACAAAGCCTGTGTTCATCTTTTTATTATACTTTATTGCTGCAGAGAAGGAGAGAGGAAGGGCCTCCTCGCACAAGCGAACTGCCTAATGGCTGCTAATGCGAACGTTTTTTGCCGTTATTAAATATAGATCGGGGTGTTATGAATGTCACCAGGATTTGCAGGTTATAATTACTCCTCTCTCACCCACTGCAGAGGCGTGTCTGACAGAGAGTACAATTTGTTGCCTTGGCACGGGCTGAGCTCCAGGGCTGAGCCGTTTATAAGAGACGTTTGAGCTGATGAGAAGCGTATGAGGACTCTTTCCTCAGGGGACCCAAAGTGGGACCCCATGGGGGTGTCGAAGGAAATTTTAATGCAAGTCTAATGACTCGGGCTTGTGACTGCAGCGCCCTCGCCTTTCCCGCCTCCTCGCTCCTCAGTGAGCCTCTCGCCACGGTACCCGCGGGAGGTCACCTGCCTCCCTCTCAGCGTGCTGACCTTGCTCATCTCCCGGCCAGATCGAGCGTCACGTTCAATGACTGTTTTTTAGTGTTCCTAGGGCCTTGGGCACCTTGAGTGAAAACAGGACCTAGTAGGAGAGGGGTGTGCCTGCGAGGCACCCCAACCTTGCGCCTTCTCCTCTCCTGCCCCATTCTGGAAGTTCATCTTCCGCATTCCTGGACTTCTGCAGGGCTTGAAGCCTGTTTCTCCATCCCTGCCTTCCCAGGGCTCATCGCTGTCCCGGTTGCTTCAGTTCTGAAAGCCCATCTGCCTTGCTCTCCCCCCCTCACGGCGGCCTAAGGCTTCCAAAGAGGTGAGAGGACAGCAGAGCAGCTCTACGTGTCTGGAGTCATCCTCCGGGTCCCGTGTTCACCAAGCACTTGGGGTTCTCTGCAGAGAATTCTCCTCGTCTTAGTAATGGTGGTTCTCTTTGTCTTAACTCCTTCTAATTGGCTGTTGTGCCCTTCACCCTACTCCACCCCAGACTTTCACACACGCACATGCACAGTACCGCACACACACACACATGCCCGCACATCTGTGCACTCACACACGCCCGCACATCTGTACACTCACACACGCCTGCACATCTGTGCACTCACACACGCGCGCACTCCTGCCTTCCCTCCCTGACACCTCAGACGATTTTCAGGACAACGGTGACTGCCCCCGCCCCAGGGCCGCGTTAGCCATCCCACTGCTTCAGAGGCTAAGCCCTGCTCAGCTCCGGGCCAGCAGTTCTCTGTGTGCAGCCTGTGCAGGTGCTTTTTGTGCGCTCTTCATTCTCAGTCCAAACTTGTTTATTTTGCTGCCACTTATTAGATGCAGCCCAATTTTTGGCACCTCCTAGTTGAATCAAAAATAATTCAACCATTCATTCAAATAGTATATTAAACGTTGAAATTATGCTGGCTTCTCTTCTTAAGCCTGCTCGTGCATCTTGCTAGAAATAACTTTCAAAAAATATCATGGCTCTAACAGCTGCCCACTGAGCCCCATGAAATCACCTCCTGACTCACCTCTCTTCTTCCTCTCTCACCCCTTTTCTGTGTACTCCCACAAATCAGGCAGAATTATCCTTTAAAATGTAAACAGAAACATCACGTCCCCACCCCAAACCTTCCGGTGGAACCATCACCCTTACAATAAAATTGAACACACATTTTTACGGGATTCAGTGTGACCTGCCCCCTGGCTTCTCTTTCACTAAATCCCTTGCTCATTTTCCTCCAGCCATACTGACCTTCTTACTCTTCTGGAAGCATCCAAACTTGCTCTCGTTTCAGAACTTTTATACATACTGCTCCTCTTGCTGAGAAGGTGCCTCTCCCTGCTCTCTCCTCCTGTGGTGGAAAAGCATTTGCATGCCCCGTTCCCTCCCCTAGTCACTCCCCTCTGCAAAGACACCTTCGTTCACTCCCCCACCACCTAAAATATCACTATCTGCCCTCTCGTTTCCTCCTACCCCGCCTTAGTGTCTGTTATTTCTCTCCTTTCTGAAATATAAGCTCTGTTAAGGTAGGATCTGGCACCAGGAAGACCTCCTGGCCAGGCAGGCACTCCCTGCCTCCACATGCTCTCGGGGAAGCAGCACTTTCTGGCAGACCATGCAGATGAGGTTATCTCCACTTGGGAGCAAACGAACAAACCAAAACAAATGCTGTCCAGGGTCCTAAAAGCAAGAGTGAGTCTCCATCTCCAGTGGTGATGAGCACAGCTTCTGCCAGCCGTGGATATGTGTCCACATTCTAAGGGCACAAGCAGAAGTTTACAGAGAGCATTCCTGCAGCCTGCTGCCCACCCAGCTTTCCTGAGCCCCCAGGGCCTGGAACAATGGCGGAGGTTGCGTGGGAAGTGTCTGTGTCTAAGAAGCAAGGTGTGGTATTGCAAGGAAAGCACTGGATTTCATGTGTGGATGCCCAGGTTTGGCATAATTGTAGCCCCTTCAAGTGTATGGGTAGGACTAGATAGATGATCGCTAAGATTTCATCCCATTCAAAAGAAGGAAAAGAAATTAGTCTTAAACTTAGGACTTTCGCAAGTAGTATTGAACTACTTACCTGCTCTGCAAGGTAGATTGGCTCAGAGAGATTCAGTAACTTACCCAAAGTCATACAGCCTAAGTCCAATAATTCTTGCAGTGTACCCTGCACTTAACGACTATTCTGCTGTAGAGAGTCAGTTGGTCTTGGTGGGGCCTATTACTGGTACATTTAAGTCCCTCAGTGATTCTCTTGTGCACCCAGGATAGAGAACCACTATGCCAGTGGCTGAAACTGAAAATAATACTTTCCCTCCATGCCTGAGCCCCGATGTACATATATAAAAGTCAACTCATACATATGTCTCTCCTCTCCTCTCCCCAAGGGCTGTGTTGTTGGGCTGGCCTGAGATTTTAGCCACATAAATTTCTTTAGCCATACTCGAAAGGAGCCCAGGATTTAGCCACTGTCATATTTAGCTTGTCTCCCATAAGCTGTTGTAAGGGTTGTTATTAAGAGGACATTTATCACCCACGTTGCTGTAATCTGCAAGTGTGTCTGCATGGCTTCCTCCAGAGGGAATGCCGAAATTCTCAGGCAGTTCATTTAAAGTTTCCTTAACTTTTTTTTCCCAAAGCAACACATATTCCATAGGTATCTGCTCCGTCCTCTCCTGTCCTCATTCCTGATTGCACACTCCAGCCTTTCACACCATGTGGCTACATAACCGAGTTCCGGAGACTCTGCTGGGGAGCAGAGCCACCATTTATTACCCTCAGAAATTTGAGGCTGAGCACGGACCTATCTCCCCACCTCAGGGTGGTGCCTGTGGTCCTGCGGGGTGATGCAGGGGTGGCAGTGTGCTGCCAAGGTCAAGGCGATGGCTATTGACCCGCCAGGGTTTGCACTTCTTCTCCACCAGCTCCCAGCCACGTGACCACAAACACTTTGCTTCCCCCTTCCGAGACTTGATGCCTTCGTCTGTCATATGGTTATAATAATACATGTTCATACTTCACAGGCTTGTTGTTGTGAGGTTTAAATTAAACCCTTTATAATATGTTGCTGAAACATTGTGGGTATTCAATGAATGTTGGCCATCTTCTCCTTAGTGGAAATCAGACTTCATATACCCTCAGAACGTTTGTGAGAAAGGAGAGGAAAGTTGCCCTCTTTGACCTCAACTTTAAAAGACAGGGATACATCACCTCATTTCCCCAGTACCTAATAATGACGGTTACATCTTTGCTCAGTTTTGAAATTTACAAGTCTTATTCACATAGATCTCATATCACTCTGACCTAAAAGGTTCCTATGAAATTAGCAGAGCAAGTGTAGTCGTTTTCATATTACAGAATCAGGAACTGAAGTTCAGAGAGGTTAACGTGACTTTCTACGAGTACACACCCGAGATCAGAACCCAAGTTTCTCCCGGCTAATCCAGTGCCTCCCTCAAATTCCTTCGCGCACTCGCACCTGCCAGTTCCTCTGCCTATCCCGCCCCGCCTTCCCTCCGTTCCTCAGTTCTCTAATCCCTCTGCATCCCTCGGGTTTCAATTCGGCTGTTACTTCCTAGCTCCCCCGAAACTGCTCCGTGAGCTCTCAGAGTATCTTGGACTTACCCTCTCAAGGTACTTACTGTACCATTTCGCAGGGGCTCCCAAGCGTGGGCATCCAGTAGAATTATCTGAGACCTTTTAAAAACATAATAGATTTAGGGTCTCACCCAAGACCTCCCTAATCAAGCATCTATTTTTCTGCAAGCGATTCTGATGCACAGCACTGTCACTAGAGCGTAAACTCTGTAATGGTAGTGAGCAGATCTATTTTGTTCATCATCAGGAACCCAGAACCTTGAACAATATCTGGCAATATTATTAAATAATATTCTATTATCAATAACATTCATCGAGTGTTTGTACCAGGCATTATGATAACTAATTTATTTCAGTTAATCGTCCTATGAGGAAGGAGGCATTATTACTGTATTTAAAGAGGGGAGGACTGAGGCTTGGAGAGGAGCTTGGAAAACATTTAATCAATACATCAGTGACTGTCAGCAGTGCAATTCATGTTTCCTACCTGCTTTCATGCTAATAAATGCAACCCCCAAGAAAGCGATTGTAAAAAATACAACAAAGGACTCTGGGGGAATCAGCGTTCAGGCACAGATTAGACATTGTCTTTTGAAAACAGAACGATAAAGCAGAACCCTGGAGAAACTTGGAACCCACCAGCATGGCTCCCAGATGCTATTTCCAAGTGCCACAGGTAGCACATTGCAGTTGCTGGACCACCAGAAAATTGCCTGAACTCCTCCTGAATGGTCCAATATTGTTTTTCAATTCAGATGCTTTTGGCTTCAAGTAACAGAATTAATATGACTGAAACGGTTGGGGGGTTATTTTTCTCATATTAGAAATCCTGAAGTAGGTTGGTCCCAAGGCTGGCATAGCCGTTTAACAGCACCATCAAGCCCCCAGATGCCTCTCATCATTCTCCTCTGCCATCTTCTGATTGTTGGCAGGGTTCCCCTTCACTGTCCCAGGATGGCTACGGCAGCTTCAAGAAACACTTCACTTTCCGTGAAAACATCTGAAAGCAGGAAGGGAAGGGCAAACTCTCTCCTTTTGTAAAGGAGAAAGATCTTTCCCAGAAGCATCTAGCAGACTTCTTCCTCGACTTGGGCCCGTGGCCACTGCTAGCTTAAAAGAAGTCATGGAAAGCAGGTGATAGGCATGGTGGTGTCAGCTCTCCCTTAGGAGGTGGAACTTACCAGAAAGACAAAGGGGAGAAAGAAACGGTTGCTGCTTAAACAACTGATTGCCGCAGTCTCAAAAATTCTTCATTTAAAATAGTGATGATGAATCTAAATTGGATTTCCTACAAAACATGTGAAAAACCAGCTTAGCCCTGTATATCCAATGCCATCAGAGAAAGGAGCGTGTCAGCGCCAGGCATCTCTGGATGACTACACTAGGGAGAGGTAGAGATTTTAGTGACAAGGACATTTGATGATGGCTGACGCTGTCCCCTCCTGTTTCCAGGTCAACAGCGACCTTGTCTACATCACGGCTAAGAAAGACGGCACTCATGTGGTGGAAACTGTGGATGCCACCCACATTGGGAAACTAATTGTGACCAAAGAAATCGGAGGAGACGGCATGAAGGATATCACTGATACTTACAAATTCCAAGAAGGTAATTTACTACAACTGAATGAAGATGTATTTGCTCAAGTCCACTTAGTACTAATTCACTGTCACTCTGAGATGTGTTCCGGAGAATGCGCTGGTGTTTACAGCATTTGGTAGCAAGAGTATAAGTATAAACTCCCATGAGTGAAAGATATATCACACACGTGACTTTTCTTGTAGTTTTGTGTTTGTTTCAAGTAGAATTCCCCTTGATGTGGCTTGTGAAATGCCTTGGTTTCAAGTCAGATCTATTTTAGCAGAATATAGAATGTCTTCTTGCCCACGAGAACCTTAATTTTAAATAATCCTACTAGAAAATATTGTATAACTAATGTAATTTTAGTTCCATAATAGAAATTTAAATAACTACATCACATGTATTTAGTACTTTACAAATTATTTTCATATACATTGTCCCATTGAATTATCACAGAAGCCCTACGAGGTAGATAATACAATATAAATAGGACAGTACAGTCTCCATAATTCAGGCCAATTAGGTCAAAGGCCAATTTCAATTACAAAATAATATTATGGTGAGGTTTTGTTAATTTTTATTGGACAGAAAGCTTCAAACGACTCTGAATTCACTTCTATCTCAGTCAATACCAGCTATTCTATGTCTGCAATCGGTTTGGTGCTGAGGGTCCCAGTAGTAAGTAGGACCCAGTTTCTGTCCTGGGCCAAGTGATAGGATTATTATGCAGAGGGGGATTTGGGAACAAGGAAGAGTGACATTCAGTCCCACCAAGAGATTCAGAAAAAGCAGAGCCCAGGAAAGAAGTGAGGACCTGAGTCCAGGAAAGCCGGAGAGAGGTTTCCAGGCAGGGGGCACATGGACGGGGTAGGAGGTGCGAAGCAGCCCCGTGTCCTTAGGGTCCTGCAGGCCCTACTAATGCATCAAGCGCAGAATGCCCAGTGGCTGGAGACAAAGCTGCCCAAGGCCAGTAGCAGCCAGGAGGTGGAGGACCTTGGGTGTCCTGATGGGGAGCACAGAATATGTTTTGCAAATGCTTCACTGCCAGAGGCTCTTAGGAGCAGCATTTATTTTAGTGAATGGATAAAAATGACAAGTAATTACCATATACCTAAATATTCATTGGTATTCCTGAAGTGTTAAGGAGTGCAGAATTTGTTTTAAATATTTTAGACAGTTTCCCTGCTCTTATTTACAAAAGCAATTTGCACTATAAAGAAAAAGCCTGCTGAATTGAGAACTCTTATGCATAGTCTCAGAAATGGCAGATTTTTGTCATCTGAACTAGTGAATTTTTACTATATTTCTGAAATGGTTCCCTCTCCTCTCCTGTTGGTTTTCTTCCATTGCACCACATAGACGGAAAGATTTTTTTTTTTCTTTTTGACTTTTTCCTAAAAGAGAAGTTAAAAATAATATAAGCACAATAGAACAAAACTAACAAGCAATGCCCTCCTGCTATAGCGTTAAAGCAAAAAGGTTAGAAAGGGAAAAAGCAGGGCTTGCAGAAAAAGTTAGCTGCAACATTCGCCCATTTGTACATTCATCCACTCAACAGCTCGCCCCTGCCACCTGCCACACCCAGGGCTGGGCGGGGTTGGAGGCACGCACAGCCCTGCCTTCCCACCCAGCCGGAGGGAAAGGCAGACGTGGCCCTGCCGTGCGGGGTGCGAACTGCTCTGACACGGCGCGGACAGGTGCGGCAGGGCGCGGGGACGGACTGGAAACCGGACTCTGCTGGCAGGGAGAGCCTCGAGGGGGCAGTTAGTGATGGGCTAACTCAACCCAAAGGGTAGACGAGGATTGGCAGGTGAAGCTGGGGACAGAATTCCCCAAGAAAAGGTAGCGAGGCAGGGATTGTGGCGTGAACTGCCCTACTTTGGAAGAAGTCCTGACCAGACGGTGCAGAAAACAAAAGGCGAGCGCAGGCCGCGGAGCCGCAGCAAGAGAGCTGGCCACGCCCGGCAGCTCGCGGAAGCCGCAGAGCAGAGCGCAGCCGCCGCTGGCTGTCGCTGTGGAGGGGACAGTGAAGGCCAAATCAGGAACAGGACAGGATCCGAGACCACAAGGAGGAAGGACCAAAAACCAGTCCACGAAAGAGTAGTCGGGGGCTGGGCCGGGGGTGGACTCCAGATTAAAACAAATAAAACGCGTCAACTCTGCATGCGGAAGACACCTGAGGTCCAGGCAAGAAGGCGGGACTCGGGGAGAGGAACAGCGCGGTCGGGTCCAGCGGGAAGAACCCCTGAGTCCGCACAGATGGTTGTAAGAGACGACTCACCCCGCCTCTGGGCTGGAGTGTGACCCCAAGTGGATAGTTAGTCCCTTAATCGAGGGCGGCGTACGCATTTCAGATTCCAGCTTTGGAAATGACGGAGTGGGGTGCTGTTGCGGGGACGCTGCGCCTGCACCCGAATGCGCCGGGAGACGGCGACTGACTACTGTCGTCTGTGACCCGCACGCAGTTTTACCATCCTGTCTTTATCATCCTGATCCTCACCGTTCGGTCCCTCCTGTCGTTTCCCTGACCCGCGAGTGCTGACTAGACTCTAAAATATGGAGATGAGTAAAGTCATGGGGAAGAAATTATGACTAGATTTAGGAATTAATTCTAATAATGAATTAAACCATGGAAAGATCATTTTTCACTTTCAACTTACTAAAGCTTAATATTAACTTTTTTTCAAAATATACAATTAAGAAACTTTGAAAACTAGAATTCTGAGAATTTCTCTCTGGGCAACGTACTTTCCTTGACAATGACGTCTTGACCTCATTCTTTGCTCCGTCAGTTACCTCCTCTGTCACCGGTATTTCCCCCTCTCCTCGATTTTCTCCCTCCAGGGAGCCTTCAAGCAGGCTCAAGGGTCTCCTGTGTTTAAAAACAAATTTACAAAAATCTTTTTCAACACTGTATTCCCTACCGGACACGCCCTATTCTGCCTTCTGTCTCGTCTCCCTAAAGGGCCACCTGGACTGGTGACCCGCCACCCTCCGTCCTGCACCCTGATTCCTGAGACCCCATAGCCTTCCGGCTCTGCTGCTCAGGTTACCCACACGTGGAATAAAGGTTTCGCAGACCTCATCTTACGCGACCTGCCTGCACTTCCCGGTGCTGTCGTTCACTCCTCTTTCTTGAAATCTTTTCTTCTCTTTGTTTCCACAGCTCGGCTCTCTCCTGGCTCCCCCACTCCCACCTGACCCTTTTTCCCTCCTTCTGCAACGGTACCTGCCCTCTGAATGCCACTCCATTCTAGGCCCCAATCCTTCCCGCCCACTTTATGGCCTTCCTGCGTAGCCGGTGTTAACGTTCACATGTGTCCTGATCACCCCACGTCTGTGTCTCTGCCCAGACTGCCTCCAAATGTCCCACATCCCCAAATGCCACCTTCTCTCACCCTCCGCCCGTCTCAGCTCTATTTCTCCCATGCTCCCCTGGTGAACCACCATCCGCCCAAATTTAGCAAATTACGAGTGAAGCAGCAAATCCTCTGGATGTCGCCTCGAATGCGTCCCCTCCCCTCCAGCTCCATGATCACTGTCCAAAAATTACACAGTATCCGGTGTGTAAAATCCTTCCTGCAGTGCCTGACACACCGCACGTGTCCAGTGAAGTTAGTCCCACTGCTGCTAGCAGTTCTATTATTGCTGCCATACTCTTCCTGTAAGCTTGGGCTGGGATTACTTTTCTCCTGGAAAAATACCTGCTCTAGCTTCCCCATCCCACCTTCCCTCCTCATCCTCCCCTTCTCTCAGTCTAACCCCTGCCTTGCTGCCAAAGTGACATTATCTGCAATGTAAGCCCAAGCCTGTTCCAGCACTGCTTCCAAGCCCTCACTCTCCTCCTGCCTCGGGGGCATTCCCTTCCTAACTCACAAAGCCTCTTCTTAGCTGCCCTTTGCCCGCCCCCTCGCTGCACCTCTGACTGTGCCCACAGGTATCCGCCCAGCAGCCAGCTGACCCACCGGCAGTTCCTCCAACAAGCCACGCTCTCACTTGCCTCGCTGGCTTTGTCCTTGCCCTGTAGGAAAAACCCTTCCAGGAAGCGTCCCCTGCCACCCTCACGGTCCCAGGCACCTCGGGCCAACTCTGTCCCAGCATCTGTGACGAACACATCTGTACTACAACCATTCTTCACCTGTTCCTTCCATACCTGTGAGGGAAAGGCCGTGTTTCTCATCTGTGCCAAGCACGGTGCCCGGAACGTTATAGGGGTTCCAATAGCATGAAATGACCAAGCAAATGGTCACTGTGGTGACGCTTTCACAGGCGGGCTTAATTAAACATAAAATGTCCTAAACTGGACTATTTAGTACCTGTTATAAAGATGAAAGTTTTGCCTCTGGCTGAAAGCAAAGTGCTTCTCCAAACGTCGATCCTTCGGATCCTCTGTGGGGCAGGTCCTGGGGACACGGACAGAGATGGACAGGTCAGACCTCGTCGCTGTTCTCGTGGGGCTTGCATTGCAGCAGAGGAGATGATGTCACACAGTGATTAGTGCTGTGACAAGGAAGGAGAATGAAAACCAGGCATGTGTTAGTGAGAGATGAGAGGACTAGGGTTTGGGGACACATTACACAGGGTAAGAGGGGAGGACTGAGGAGGTGACAGTGGACCTGAGGCCAAAACAATAAGAAGAGGTTTCTTCCAACATAAAAGGGCTCTCTTACTATATCCTAGCTAACACTAAGTTGTTTTTTTGGCCTTGTGCCTGGAGATTCCCACAGAGGCATCTCAGAAAATAAAATCTGGCTTTGGATAAGTGTCTCAGAGCCCCAAAATTTCGCCCGTGGCCCTGAATTATGTAAGACGCCAGAGCACAGAGCGTAACTGTAGGAAACAGGGATTACGGCTCTGGGAAAACCCTGAAGTTCTTTCCTCTTCTCTGGGCCTGCACTTCCCGCAACAGCCCAGCCTGCCCCAGAGGACGCTCCAGGTGCCTCCACTGCCACGTGCCACGCAGTGGCTCACAGCACGCTGCAAGCCTCCCTCTCCCCATCCCTCGCCTGGGCCAGCTCGGCTCCTCTCCCCGAAGGCGGCCCCTCTCTGATCAGGTTCCTGCTGCTCGGATTTGCCTCCGACTTTGTGCCTAAATGCACACTTGGCCCCCATCCAGAGTGATAATCAATGGTGCTTTCCTTCTCACGGACCTATCTGCCCGATGATTCCTGCCGAAATGCTCCACTGCACCGTTCCCACCCTGCCTCGCCTTCCCTTCAGTGTTGTCTCCTCCTGTGGATCCGTGAACAGCAGCTCCAGCCAAGGCTTGTCCTGGGCCAGCTGTTTCTGGCACATCCTTGCAGTCCTGACAATCAGGGGAATCATTAATACACACACACACACTCACACTCACACACACACAACACCTGCCGGCATTTTCTCTGCCTTTGCAGAGTAGCTTCCTCTTATTATGCACCTACCACTTCTAATCCTGTAATCTAGGATGCAGGTGCCCTTATTTCCCAAACAAGGAAACTGATGGTATTAACAGTGCCTACCTTGTAAAGCTGTTATGAGGATTAAATGAGATAATTCACAAAAGCACTTATCCCAAAGCTCGGCTCACGGCGCTCAGTGGTAGTTATTGTGATTAATTGGCCTCTTAATCACCGTTGCATTTCATTATTAACTAGGTAAAATAGAAGGCAATATCTTAAAATTAACATAATTATAAAAGCCAGAATTCATATTTTAAAGAGACTTTTTTCTGCTAGCCATTCTCACGACCAGTTTTTACAAGCCAAAGAATTTGCCTTCATGTTGTCATGTCTGTCCTTCACAATGCGCAAGGATAAACCCAAAGCTATTTAGGATGGAGAATGGAATGGCCACCACCCCTCTGCACCTCCACCAGCCCTGTCCCCAAGGCCACATACTTTCTCCGAAGCTCTGCCGTCCCTCCTGTCAGCAGAGGCAAAGCTCTCTCTGAGGCCTGACACATGTCTGTGTTTCCTGCTTCCTCACTTCACACATCTCCCTTTTTCTTCTTCCAGAGCTCACACCTTCTCCTTCTCCCCACACCTGCATCTCCATCACGACCACGTGGGAAACCCTACATAAGACATTTTCCTCAAAACAGCACACACATGTCAGACAGCGTTAGAACTTGGGTGCACTGCCACAAGCCAATCGATATCCCTCAAAAACCACATTCGCTGTCACATGAGTTTGGGAGACCTTACATTAAAGAAAAGTAGGTAGGTCTCCTTGCTATGGGACTTCCTCTCAGAACCTCTGACGGGCTAGTGAAGCTGGAGGACATGCAGGAGGATCTAGACAGCTCAGTGCTCCTCCGGGAGTCTGACCTGAGAGCCCTGGGACAGGGAAGGCCTGTCAATGTCTTGCCAGAGCCCAATGTCCTAGGGCAGCTTGTGGTTTGCAATCTCTGCAAGGGGTGGGGAGGGAGGTAGGGGAAGGCAGGACCAGAACCCTCCAGGGTCAACTCAGCAAAGAGCAAGTGGACAGGCCCAAATGGAAGGCAGGATGGAGAAGACAGTCTTGTTGGGGATCCATAAATTGGAGAGAACTTTTACTGCAGGAAGTGGGATGGCAAGAAGCAATAATTTCCATGATCAATGCTTAGAGGTCCCCAAGTTCTTGCCACTTGGCTAGGACTCAAGAAGGGAAGCAAATGTACACCACAATTTGAGAAGAGTTGGATTTTGCCAATTTTACCTGCTGAACCCTGAAATAGTGGCACTGGAGAAACAACTCTTAGCACACCCCCTTTGTAGATAGGCCCTGGCGCTGCCACCTGCAGACTCGGCCACCTAGACAGGTCACTGACTCTCTGGGAATCTGACTTTTCAGAATTTGTGACAGAGGAATAATGATGGCATCTGCCTCCCAGGGAGGTCACAAGCTATGGAGACACTCCGGTGAGCACAGTACGCAACGTGTTTGTTAATGTGACTTTCTTTTGGTGGATTGCAATTCTTTTTCCTTGTCATTATCTCTGGGTCTCTCCTAGGTCAAGAAGAAGAGAGATTGGCCCTAGAAACCGCCCTGATGTACGGAGCCAAAAAGCCTCTCAACACAGAAGGTGTCGTCAAACCAAGGTCCAACGTAGACATGGACTTCGAAGTGGAAAATGCCGTGCTGGGGAAAGACTTCAAGCTCACCATCACCTTCCAGAACAACAGTCCCAGCCGTTACACCGTCTCAGCCTATCTCTCAGGCAGCATCACCTTCTACACCGGGGTCGCGAAGGCAGAATTCAAGAAAGAGACATTCGAAGTGACGCTGGAGCCCTTGTCCTGTAAGCTAACGAGGGCACGTTCTCTCCAGGACTTGCTGTCTGGCTCCCTGCCTCGCTAGAGCAGCTTTCTGTGCAAGTTGACGTTATCTCTCAGGGCTCAGGAGCGTGACCCTCTATTCTAGACTAGCCTCGGCTTTCATCTTCATGTCTGATGCTTAGAAGTAAACGCTGAGATTTTCAAAGCCTAGAGTCCCATGGGCCCTGGGAAGTAGACGGAACTTAACTTCTTACCACTCAAGTTGTGGTCTAGGGACCAGGGGCATCAGCATCTCCCAGGAGCTTATCAGAAGTGCAGGATCTCAGGCCCCACCCCAGACCTCCTGAATCAAAACCCGCATTTTGACAAGATCCTGAGAGGACTGGAGTGCACAGGAGAGTTTGTAAAGCACACGTCTAAATGGCCTGTCTCAGAAAACGGGCTCTCAGGTGGTGCCTCTCTCCCGATTTAGGGAAGTGTTTTGGGGGCTACCCAGAAGGAATGGTGTGTTTTGTCTTACCATCTAGAAAGCAGAGAGATCTAAGGTCTGCATGCAAACCGTTTCTTAAAAATGCTCTGATAGGCAGGGAGAGAACTCATCCCTGGAGATGGCCCTCCAGGAGCCTGTGGACGGCTTTGTTCTCTCTGCCATCTCTGATGGGGCCTCCTTCTCATCCTCTTGCTCACGTCTTCCAAGCGTTTTCATCGCTATAAAAATGCAGAATATTTTAAGCAGGTTGGGATCTACATGCCACTGCTTACATTCGGGATTACAATTTCAGCCAGTCTGATTTCCTGGGGTGCTAGTATTTGGTGGGCACAACAGTTGACACATGACTGGCAAAATGAGTCAACTGGAAGAAGCCGGTCTCCAGGCAGGGAGTGTCGAGTTAGAGAGAGCAGGTTGCAAGGACCTGAATACCTCAGGGCACCAATTCCCATTGACCTGACATGTGGCACTGAAAGAAAGAAGAACAGGAAAAAAAAGATATTCAAATAATTTTACAAAGCAGAGGTAGTAAGACTAATATGCCCCCCTGGGATGACCAAACCACATGTCTCAGTTGTTCTCAAGCTCTCTGTATCTGGTGGCTGTCACAACCCACAGTACTCTTGCTGAAGCCTTAGAGAAACATTTTTATAAAAATGGGAAACTGTTCCTAAAAATTCTAATTCCAAGAAAACTACTCAAACCTAAAGGAAGCAAATCTCCCTAGCTTCAGTGATAATTAACAAATCACTGTGGCATTTTTTTTGGAAACTAGAAGATCTGACACTTTTCCTCTTCCTAGAGATAGGAAAGGGAGTCCCCATAGAAAAGGAGAGTCAGTGTAAAGGACTGAAGACGACAACAGTCGCCGTGGTTGCTCGGAACGGGCAGCCACACATGCTTTCAGAGAGCCTGAGCCTTGCAGTCAGACAACTCTGTATGGAAGGGATGGCTGTGTCACCTACCAGCTGTTTCCCTGGACAAGGTACTCAAGCGATCAGAGCTCTCTCTCCTCATCTGTAAATGAGAACAACTCACCCACACTGCAGGATTGGTCTCCCAAACCCTTATTTAGTGCTTGCAAGTCCAGGTTCTGTTTTGCGCTGGAGACGTAGCAATGCCCTCCCCTTATGGAGTTTCTGGTCTTGTGGGGGAACCAGACAGCAAGGAATCCAACAAGTGAATATGTAATATGGTTATATGAGCGATACCAAACGTAAAGCAGGTAGAAGGGGCAGCGAGTGCTGGCGGCAGTGGGATAGTTGGGCAGCCAGTCTCTGTTAAATGTCTCTAATAGGGTGACATTTAACAGAGACCTGACAGAAGAGCACAAGTAATCCTTCCAGCCAGAAGAAACCGTATGTGCAAAGGCTCTGGGGCCAGAGCATGTCTAACATACTCAGTGAGCAGCATGGAGCTAGAATTGGAAGCAAAGGTGGCAAGAGGCAACGTGGTGGGTGCAGATCACATAAAGAATTATAAGCCCTCGTGAGGACCTTGGCCTTGATGCTAAGTGAGCTGAAGAGCCGTTAGAGGGGTGTGAGCAGGAGTGTGGCATGATCTAACTTAAGTTTTGAAAGATCATTCCAGCTGCTGTATTGAGAAGAGACTAAAGGGGAAATAGGCCTGAAGCTTAAAGGCCAGTTAGGGTGCTTTTGCAATCATTTGGTGGAGAGGCGGTGGTGGTAGTGAGGGGGGCAGTGAGAACTGGTCAGATCTGGGCATGTTCTGAAAGTAGAACCCACCTGCGCAGCTTATGGATTGGCTATGTGTAATGAGAGAAAATGGGCGTGCAGAAAACCAAATGAGATAATATATATGACATGCTTTGCGCATGGTAGGCTTTCAACAAATGTAACTTCCAACATGTTTACATTGGGGGAAACTGAAGCTAGAAAGATGAGTTGATGTGTTCAAGGCCACACATGGCAATTAGAGGCAAAGCGGGTAATAGAACCCAAGTCCCATTGAGGCAATGACAATGAGCCAGTTCAGGACAAAGTCAGCCCCAGGTGGGCCAGTTACCTCCCCCGTGTCCTCATCACCTGCCGTCCAGACCAGATCTTTAGATGGGAACTAAACACCAGCCTTTTCCCATTTCACAAGAGTTTTGTCTCTCAATCTCCTTCCTCTTCTCTCTCCACTCCAATTAAAGAACGAGCTCATGTGGGTGACTGGGCTAGAATAGAATGCTTCTCATCACATCAGTCATTGATCCAGGGACAGCTGACCAAACCTACGCCTGAGTCAGTAGGAACACACTCCCACCCACTTGGCCAAACCTAGAGCTTGTCCTGAATAATTTGAAGGGAATCGGAGACTCTTTGTTCCTTTGCCCTGCAGGTAGGTGGCATTAACTGCATGCAATAAATTGCATATTGCAATCTGGAATAAATTGCAGAATATTGCAAAAAGCCACATAATTCTAGACCTGATCAAGCATTCTTAGATACCTCTATTGCAGAGAAAGTTCTCTAAGCAAAATGGGAGACGAACTTTCCAGACTGATAATTATAGGGAATGTGTGTGCTAGAATCAGCTTGCAAGATCTGAATAACTTAAACCTCCCAGTACCTTCAAAGGTGCTATCGTTTCCACTTGGCTATATTTAGGTTTCTTTGCTTTTTGGAAAAGAGATGAGGCAGCTCCAGTCTGTGTCTCCCTTGGCTTTCCCCAGACACTGTAAAAGATACTGGCAGCATCCCAGCCCCCTGCACATAGAGTGAAAATCTATTCCTCTTTCCCTTGCCACGTTTAATAAACTTTATCTAGAACAATTTCTTGTGCAGCGGCAAAACACAGCACTTACATAACGTACTATTTCAGGAGCACTGTTCTCTTGGGCTCTGAAACACAGCCCATTTTCTTTAGTGCTGTGACTTAGGGAGTGTTCTACCTTGGAGAAGAAAGGGGTCCTGATGGCGAGATTATAAAGGTAGCAAAAGCCTCTGCAAAGAAGCCAGGCACATCCCACCAGCCCAAAGAAACCCAGTGGTCAAACACAGCCCTCTAGAAATAGCCACAGGAAGTCTGTTTTTAAAAAATTATTACTGGAGGCAGCCGGAGGCAAAATACATGTTCTCCAAGGCCTGCCCCTTTGCTAATCCATCCATCCAGATCCGGGGACATGAAGAACCACATTGTCCCCATCTGAGGTTGTATCAGGGGAGAGCCAGAGCCTCCCTCATCTGGATGGAGGAAGTAATTAATTGCTAAGGGAGCCATGAAGGAAGCAGGGTCCGGGTTCAGGTCCAAAGAAGGCAATTATGAGTGGATCATTTGAAAAGGCAGAATTCAGGGGCCAAGGTCAAGGCAAGGTCATAGCTTCAAAGAGCTGGCTCTAAGTGGAATAGCACCAAGCCAGTTGTTTACTACTTTCCTACAATGGACCTAATAATCTGCATGGCCCAGGGCCGGGATCCTCAGTCCCAGCAAATTGACATTTTGGGTCGAATACTTCTTTGTCATGGGGACTGTTCTGTGTACTGTAGGACGTTTAGCAACATCGTTGGCCCATACCAACCAGATGCCAGTAGTAAGCCACCCTCCACTTCAGCTGTGGCAACAAAAAGGGCTCCAGACATTGCCAAACATCCCAGGGGGAAGGAGGGCAAAATTGCCTTCCATCGACAACCACCAGTCTGGGATGACCTGCCTTTCCAGTTTGCCAAGGGCGTTGGGGTCCCAGGGATGCAGGACTTTGAATTTCAAACCCAGATCTTCCTGAGTCCACCCTAATTCTTCCCTAACCTGCCCGCCCCCCACCGCCTCACCTTACTTTGCTAGAACCTCCCATCTCTTAGAGCTGCTCACACCCGAATAGGCACCTCTAGGACCTCGTTCAAGTGCAGATCCTGATCCTCACTGCAGGGAGGGGTCAGAGAACCTGCATCTCTAACATGGTGCAGCTGACCTGACACGGTCGTGGTGCCCCTGCATTGGGAACCAGCCAGGGCCTCGACTGGAAGGGCCACGCCCACTCCGGAAGCAAGGCTTCCAAGGCTAGTTCTGTGAGGACCCCTGGTCGTTGGAGTGGACCTTCTCAACCCGGGCTGCACATCACAGTCAGCTGTGGACTTTTAAAAATGCTGATGCCTAGGCCCCAACCTCCAAGGCTCTGATTTAATTGGTCTGGGCTGGGATCCAGCATGGCAGGTTTTTAAGGGTCCCCAGGTGATTGTGACATGGAGCCAGGACTGAGACCTCTTCATTCTGAAGGCTGGAGGCTGGCACAGCATCTGCACGTCTGTAAAGAGACTTCCAAGTTGAGGTGTTGTCCAAGGCCTTCCCAGGCTCGTTGGTCTTCAGAGTCCGGAGCAAGCTGCTGCGGATCCAGTCCAGGTGTGAGAGTCCACCCACAGGTGGTGAGCACAGCTCCCTATGCACTCACCTGTGAGCCAATGCCAAGCGGAGCCCTTCCCCCTACCCTGGGGCTTGCCCACCCACAGGTAGCATCCCGCCCTCCCCACGACTGCTGCTCAGTGCAGTAGGGTAAGTGAACTGCGCCCTGCACTCGGCTACCGGCCAGGGGAACTGTTTCCCGCAGTAACTTGGCCGGAAGCCATATGCCGGGCAGGGAAGCAGTGGAGATTTGCAGCTCTGTGGGCATTCAAAGTCTGTTCCCTGTGGGCATTCAGAATCTGTTCCCTGTGCGTGGGGATGGAGGCGTGAGTCGCCCATTCACCTGCTGGACCTGCCAGCTGTGGGTGCAGCACAGGCACCTGGCTCTGACCAGGTAGCAGCAGGTGCCACACCTGGGCTTGGCTTGCAGAAGAACTGCCCTTTGCGCTCTAGAATCCCTGGCTCTGGGAAATGGGAGTGGTAGAGGAAGGAGGCCAGAGCCACAAGCTGGAATTCACCGTCCTCAGCCAGATGGGGGTGGGAGGGGAGCCAGGACCACTCCTCATCCTGCCGGTGTCATCCCCACTGGCTTGTCCCCAGGACCAAAAATCTAACATCAGTGGCTTGAGGAAA
This sequence comes from Avahi laniger, assembly GCA_963575035.1. Classification (NCBI taxonomy): domain Eukaryota; kingdom Metazoa; phylum Chordata; class Mammalia; order Primates; family Indriidae; genus Avahi; species Avahi laniger. The sequence goes on along the minus strand of CAUYSK010067164.1, from coordinate 15,457 downwards.
CATGCACTTGGCACAGAGGTCTTCTAAATTACAAACTGGGGAGGAGCTTGGCGATGGTTGGATGCCTTTGGTGGGAACTGGTTCCAACAGCTTCTTTCTTGTACGTAGAAAAATCATATCAGATTGGCGCAGAAAAAGCCGGAGAGAAAATGTGGAGCACTACAAGGACAGTTCAGATAGTTGACAGTTTTGCCCAAGTGTGGCCCCTGGATGAGACATTTCCTTTTCCACAGGGGGTCAACACATGGAGTGGTGGCCTTAGAACTTCACCACCCCACATGTACCATTTTGGAACTAACCCTACCCAAATCAAAGCCACAGTTAAAACACCTTGGCCTTCCATTTGAAACATCTTTGCCATGGCTTTCCTTTTACAACAGCAAAAGCACCATTTGGAAAGTTCGACACATTTTCTCCAGTAAGACTTGGCTGAATATTAAATGTCCGGCACATTCTCTGAGCAAGAAGCAGAGAGCCCGTCCCGATGCACTCCATTGCCCCTCGCCTGTGCTGTGTTCCGGGGGCCGCTGCGCTAACATGGGAAAAGGACGGGGGACCTCGGGGGAGAGTAAAGAAAGCAGACCCCATCTCGGGTCTTGATGCTGGGCCTGTTTGTTTTTCCTCCTGCCAGTCAAGAAGCAAGAGGTGCTGATCCAAGCCGGCGAGTACATGGGCCAGCTGCTGGAACAGGCGTCCTTGCACTTCTTCGTCACAGCTCGCGTCAACGAGACCAGGGATGTCCTGGCCAAGCAGAAGTCCACGGTGCTGACGATCCCCACGGTTGTCATCAAGGTCAGTCTTAGCGTCTCACCTCAGACGAGGGTGAAAGGCGAGGCTGTTGACTGGGCCCCCGGCTTAGTGGGGGTGTGTGTGAAGGAGTGTCTGCTCAAAAACAAAACACAATGGAGCTAGAGACCTCTTGTTCTTTGAAAGAAGTAGACTGCCCTACATATAGACACACACGTAGAACACTCTCCTCCCCTCTCCAGACTGAGTGTAGAGCTGTGTCTGTGGATATAAACATCCCCGGTGGGTCTAAACACACTGGTGGAGGAAGATCAGGCGTGGTGACTGTGGGCACTTAGAACTCTCAGCGTCTCCGGGATAACGCAGGCCAGGCAGACCATGAGAGAGGGGAGCTGCCCGTACCACGTCCCGCCTGCATTTTGGACAGTAATGCTGTTCACTGGGGTATAGCTGTAGCCAGCGGACTGCACAAATCAAAACGCGCAGCTTGATGATTTTGGACATATGTGTATATCTTGCGACCAGCAGCCAGGTGAAGAGATGGAGGCTTTTCAACACCCCCAGAAATATCCCTCAGGTCCCAAGCAGTCAATAAGGCCCTCGTCCATCACCGAGAGGACCACTTTTCTGACTTCTAGCACCGTAGTTTGGTTTTGCCCAATTGTTCAATAGTTGTAACGTTGCCTCTGCAGTTACCACCAGAAATCTCTGCCCAAATGGCTCAAAGGAATTGGCAGAGGAGGATGAGGGTGGACAGGCATGGGAAACTGATATAGGAGCCTGTTCACTCCTACTTTTCAGGGCCACAGCCGAAGCTCCTGGTGGTTTCTGTGGCCACATCCCTGAGACACCTTCGTGTCCTAAAAGCAGGAGCCCAGACTCCAGCAGAGACCCAGGGAAGTGACATCTTATTCTAGCCCTTATTCAGGGCTGAGAGTCCTTCCCCAGTCTCTGGAGAACATTCTTGAAGTGATTAAGAGCGATTAACACAGACCCTGCTAAGTGGCATTTCTCTAGAGTGGTGGGTAAATCAGAGCTTCATAAAGCCTGTCATCTTTTCAATGGTCCTGGAGGGGGGCGAGGTGAGGGTAGGCCTTGTTTCTCATGAATCTTTTGCTGTGAATCATTTATAAAGCTCAGAACTGATGTAGAGCATTCAAAATGCCTTTTTTGAGTACCTTCCGGGTTCCAGACACCGTGATCACCGCTTTACGGGCATGGTTGTGTTTTCAACCTCAACAACCCCACAAGGCAGGGAGCACTGACATCACGCCTTTACAGATGAGTAGACCGAAGGCTAGAGAGATCCAATAACTCTCTCAAGGTCGCACAGCCAGCAGGCTAGGCCTCCAACCCAGGCCGTCTGCCTGCAGAGGCAGGGCCGGGAACCGGCTCGTGTCACAGTTCTCACGGACTGGTCCTGTGTAGATGGCACAGTGAGCCCCCCCAAGACAGGGCTCATCCAAATCACAGACAGATGGTGCCCGTCAAGGAGCAGAACACCAGGCCCTTCATTCTAGAAAGGCTCCATCATCGCTTCTCTTTGGTTCTTTCACCCTTGTCACTGCCCACAGGCCCACTGTGGCACTGTCATCAGCACAGGAAGCCTTAAGAAGCAGAACGAAAATGAGACGTGCAGGATTTGCAGGCAGAGTCAGAAACAAATGCGAAACCGGGAAGTGGGGGTTGCCTTTGCTCCAGGGGAGCCGCGGTCCCGTGGGAATGTGAAGCGAGTGGCACAAGGAGCGAGAGGCCCTGCCAGGAAGGCGGCCCGTCACGGCTGGCTCCCTCCACACACACATGCTGGTCCCGCAGGCCTCTCCCAGCTGCACGGCGGAGGCAGCTTTTGCCACCCTGGTGGGGCCGCTGAGCAGGGCTCCTTCATGAGCTTGACCCCGACTCTTCCCCACCGGGGCGAGGCTGCGTGCTGTCCTAATTATGAAGCGCCGGCCCGTCCCTGCGACGGTCTCAGGAGAGAGCCTTCCCAAGCTATGAAGTGCTCAAACCACAGCAGAAAGTAGAATTTAATTGCACCACTGATAATAAACTGGAGGTAGGAAGGAAACTGATAACTTTCATCTTTTAGACATTATTAATTTGAAGGATTATTTGTGAGTTATCTTCTGGGTTTACGTAAAGCACAATTTAATTCCCCATGGGCAGAATCAGAAATACCTTATTCCCACAAGTTAGCAGACCTGGGCAGGGAGGTTGTAGTTTAAATAAAAGAGTTGCGTTTGTGTTTGTTTCCGCGAAGAAATCAGGGGTGCCGTTGCTGGAGGAAACCTATTTAGAGGTAGGGCCATTCGACGGCGCTCCAGCCGTCAGTTCCAACGGAACTGCTGGCTTCTGTCTGTGACAAGTTTGTTTAGAAAAAGGGGATGAGGCATCCTTCCATAATGTCCCTTAACCATTAACCCCAAGGAGAAACTAAATCCAAACGGGGGAAGAGGTATTCCTGCGTAAATCACCTCAAACCCTGAAGACCGCCCCGGGTGAGAGGCCCTGATTCCAAAACTCTGGCTACTGGGCTGGGGACCCGGGACGCTGCTTAGCCTCCTGGAGATGTGAAATATGGGCCGTGGTGCAGGCAGGGAGGAGAGAGGACAGGAGAATGAAAAGAAAACATCCAGCTGAAGTACCCCGCTGGGGACCTCGGGAAGGGGAGTTGCATAGATCGGATAAAACAGGACGTGGAGAGGGAGCTAACTGTGGTAAAAGTAGAACACCACCATGGCTCAGAGGTCCAGAATTACTGAGTGTCCCCAAATTCTAGGAAAGTGCTCCAACCCTTCCCGATCCCTTTGGAGCTGAGCCAGGCCCGCAGCTCCTGGGCCTCTCATGGCTGCAGGGGGTGAGCGCGCAGGCGCAGGGAGAAGTCTGCAGGGACAGAGAACGAGCCGCCTCCTGCTCAGCTCACAGGCAAGAGGAGGGATGGGACCAGCACCTGCCCAACAGTGACTGCAGCTGTGGCTTATTAAGCACTACACTATTGAGCATTCTCTTGTACTATCTTCTTAAATGCTCTTTAGCATCCTATTGGGAGGATATGACTGCAACCCCCATTTTACAGATAAGAAGACTGAGAGGCCCAGAGGGTAGTGCTTTGTAGCATAGTGGCCAAAACATGAGGTCTGGAACCAAACTGAGTTCAAAGCCTGTTTCCTCAACATAATGACCCTGTAACCCTGAAAAAAATCATTTAACCTCCCTTGGCTTCTGTTTTCTCATCCGCAAATCAGAGGTCATGGCAACACGCTTCCTAGGGTTCTTGTATTTAATGAGTCCGTGGATGCCTGGTTCTTGGGTCACAGTGACCACCTGGTAGGTGGTGGCTGTTGCTATTTTGCCATTGTTGCTGTTCGAAAGTAACTTGCCCGCGATCTCGCGCCTAATGAGGGGCGGTGCAAAGCTTCAGCCCAGGTGTTCCTGACTCGGAAGCCCGTTCAGGTGGCCAATAGGTCAGGTTGCTCTCACAAGGGAACTTCACAGAAAGCAGAGGCACTGATTGCTTTCACACAGCGGTCTGTGTCCGAGGCAGGTGAGTGGAGTGGGGGTCAAGAGTGAGGGCTGCCGGGGGCAGGTGATCCCCAGCGAGGGGCAGCATTCAGCCAGTGGAGACGGTGAGAGACCATTCCAGATACCAGGAAAGAACCTTCAGCAAGGGCCGGGGGCAGGCACACAGCAGGGAGAAGCCTGCCACGGCTGGAGTGGAGGCTGGGGACAGGCGACAAGTGACGACGACCCGAAAAAGGCGGCTTGGGGCCATTTTGAAGTGCGCCTACAATTTTTGGATGAGAGGTTTATAATCGGCTCTGTGGCAAAGCGCTTCAGTGGGGACCCAGAGCAGGGAAGTGACGTGCTGTCAACTATGCCCTCCCACCCGTCCGGCCTCTTTTCTTTCTCCTTCTCTTCAAAGCCTTTGGCCAAAGCACTGTCTTCTTCCGGGTGTCTCCAGCTCAGCCTTAGGACTGGAGTGGCCCAGCAGCTGGGTTCCAGCTGTTCTTACCTAATTCCCTTTGAGAGTAAATCTAGGCCGACCTGGAACAATCGGGGCCCACCTGCCCAGAGCCAAGTCATCGTCAGCCCGAGGGGTCAGGCCGGCGGGTGCGTGTTGGTGAATCCTCATCGTCCCAGTGTCCGTTCACCCCGTGGCGATGAAGACTGGGATTGGAGTAAGTCGGGCTCCCAGCTAACTATCCCAGCACCCAGCCTGCGTGAGTCAGAGTGTGTGATCCACACATGCAAAAAGGCAGGGAGCGGCAGTCATTAAACTTTAATGAGCACACATCTCGTTCCCCGTGCTATCAAAATATTTTGATGAGAAAAGCATATTTTATTAAAATCAGACAGAGTTTTTCTCTGACTTCTCATGTTTTGACTGTTCTATCTCTTTCTCTCTCTCTCAATTCTCTCTGAACTTCATTATCCCCTTTGCAATGTGAATAATGCTAATAATTAACACTAATAATTACACCACTCCTCCTATTAATTACATTCGTATATAAAACGCAGAGCTGTTGGGGGGCTCACGTCTGCGATAACGTTTGTGAGAATTTGCAGCCCATTCCAGGACCTGGTAGTTGCTGGTAAGTGCGCCCTCCCTCCTCTCTAGTCCTATCTGTGCCTGGGAACCCAGTGGTCATACCCCTGGGAGTTGCGGAGCACAGTGGAGTGATGGTCACCCTCACCTAGTGGCATGGGACCTCTTGACTCTGGTCACCAGAAGCCCAGTGGTGTTCCCCAGGGCACCCAGGAAGGCCAGCCCTGGGGAGCCTGGGGAAGGTTGTGGGGAGACAGTAGGTGCCCCCAGGTTTTTCAGATGCCTCTGCTCATGTCTGTCATTATAAAACAGCTCGGGAACCGAAACCTCTGTAGCGTTATCACGTGGAACAAGTCCTGTAGGCTTCGCAGAATGTCACCAATCACCAATAGAACTAATTTTATCATGTAAACTAGGAGCAATTTTGCTAGGAGAAAATATAACCACCTTCTATGTTCGTGGTTTTTTAAAATTATAATCATGGGCAAATAGGTGCTTTAAAATTTTTTTACATGTTTAAACTTTTAAAATGTGAACAACTGTTTCCCAGAGTTTTTATTAACATACATTTGCTCCTTACTTATTTTGTCTGTTACATAAAATAACTTCATAGGATTCATTCATCTCTTTGCTTAGTCACTATTTATTCATTCATTTATTCAATTCATTCAGCATAGAGTTATTTGGCGCTCACTCCATAAATAAGTTGTGGCAAATATGAAGGGCTTTTTAAAAAATATGTCAGAGAAAAACTCAGCATTGAGAATATGTTCATTGCCTGTTTTCTGAAATGGGGAACGATGGCTGCTACTTCCTTTCAGCGTTGGCTCGCCCGGGCTGGCTCTAGGAGGCAGGGCTCTACGTTAGCCCGAGCCAAGCACCTCTCCGCAGGCCCGGGGTGCTGCTCTCGCAGGGACAGTGCACACGGGGCTGGGAGAGAGGCTTAATCCGTCGGCTTCCCCTCAGCAAGCAGAGGGTGCACAGGCCAGCACCGACCAGCACCAGGCACTCTGGGTGGGTAGTCCAGGTCCCACAACAAGCGCCACCGTGGGCCCCAGAGAGGGGACAGGGGCCTTCCTCTGGGCTACGCCCCTCCAGGCCAGCACGTTCCCTTGTGCAGACGGCGCCCATCTGGGAGTGGAGTCCAGCCCGCCAGCTGCCCACCAAGCCCTGCAGCCTGGTGGGGAGCTGCATCCCCCAGAGAGGGGCTCCCTTTCTACCTTGCAAAGACGGCCCGTGCCTCTGGACCCGTGTCCAGACTTCTTCCGACGTGGGACACTAGCTAGTTTTTTTTTAACAACCATCCTAATGGTTTGTTCTAACTGGAGCTTTTCATGATCAACTGGCAGTTTCTACTGAGGTTAGCCGTGGAGTCCTCTTCAGTTCTCTCCTGCTCACACCCCTAGGCCACAGGCGGAGCCAGGCGGGGCGGGATGCTGTGGGGGGCGTCGGGCCTTGTGCTGCCCACGCCCCCATTCATGCACCTTTATCCTGGAGCAGAGTTAAAATCAGGGAGACCACCTGAGGTGCAATAAGCCACTGGTTACATTGTGAGACTTAACTACGGTTTCCTTTCGTTCTGTGGGAGCCCAGGTATCCCAAACTTTCCATCAAGGCAGAAAGTGAACACCAAGACTGCTTGTTCTAACAGTCCCTGAACCTGACCATCTCCCTGCATGTCTCCAGCCCAGCACATTCTCTCTCCAACCCCCTGTGCCCTCTGGCTCCGTCTTGCCTCCTGTCACCAGGACTCACCCCTGCCCTGCCTTTCCCCCTCCTCCCCTGCAGGAGACGTGGGGCTGGGACTGAGAGTGGAGTGGGCTTCTGCGCTTCTCTCCTTTGTGGTTCTCTACACCAGTGCCTGAGAACCAATCCGCACCATTCCCCATAGGGGACCTTATGGATGAGGACCTTCTCATGGTCACCCTGGCGACACTTTCTCCCGTAAACCTCAGATTCCATAAATGCTAGCATGTTTCAGAAGCTCTGCCATAGATCATTACATTGACTCATCCCATTAACTGCATAGGAAACTAAGGCCAAGAGAGGTCCAGGAACTTGCCCTAGGACACGCAGTGGCAGCTCGACACTGTACCAGACCAGTTGTGAAGTCCTGCCTTGAGGGCCTCTGAGCAAGGGAAGCCAACTCACCCTGGGGACCCCAAGAGGGCACCTCCAGCCATGCCTTTGCGTGCTTGGGGAGCCGACTCTCACCCACTCGTAGCTGTTGGTACCGGAGGATTTGGCCCCAGAGTCACACGGTGTATATCCCCAGTCAGCTGGGACACGACATCCTAGACTATGTCCACGCCGGGGCCGTGCTCCTCTGCGGTGCCCATTTCATCTCTCCCGTCGGGGCAGCTACAGAACAATGGGCATTTGAGAATGGAAATGAGAAATCTCTGGTAGCTAGAGTTCGCTCTATGTACTTCCTGTTGGCTACTTTTTTTTTGATCATAAAAGAGACACACACAAAGAAAAACGTCAAGAATAACCAATCCCATGCACCTGTCATGTAATCCCAGTATGTTTAGGTTACTGGTTACCTTGTAAAAAACAGCGTCTCTATCATTTTTAAAATAGACATCCTATATGGAAACTCCTATTATTATCCAGTGACACATATCAAGGCCTCAAGGCTGCCTTGTTGCTTGTTACTCTGACATAGGAATCCAATTTTTTCCCCATAAAGTCAAAAAGAACGAGGTGAGTTGTAGCTGTGTTTCAAATTTAGGTCAGGATCAACTTACAATCATCGCCCTCAACTGCTACCTTAGTGATAACATAGAAAGTCTCTGCAAATGATTCTGCTGTGGTTTTCCGAAAATAAAGAAACTCTTGCAGCAAAAAAAAAAAAAAGAAAGAAAAGAAAAAAGTTACTATTTTTACCTCTCTTCTGTCAGAGAGCACAGTGGATGTAGTTTTAAAGACGAATGATTTCGAGTCAGAAAGACCTGGATTTGTGTTCCAGTTCTGCCACCTTCGCGGCTCTGTAGGCTTTTGATTTACCTCCGAGTTGCACGTCCACATCAGTAGAACGGGAATGACGACAATGCCTGCCCCCAAGCCCTCGGGGATGCAGAGGGGATTAAATAAGGTGACATACATGAAGCGATGAGCAGACTGCCTGTCTGACGAACACTAAATAACTGTAAGCTGTTGGCTACTAGCATTATTATCATTATTAATGAGAGTCAGAACAGGGTGTGGTTCTGTCCGCAGTCCAGTCTCGCCCGCCCTGCTTGCTGACCGTGTGCCCTTGGGCAAGTTACTTAACTTCTCTGTGTCTGAGTTTCCTCCTCTATGAGATGAAGATTCATAGTATCCACCTCGCAGTATTGTACAAATTGAATGAGTTGGTAGAACATTCTAGGATGCTGGGAACGATCTAAATCTGCACTGGCCAATGTGATAACCGCCAACCACGGGTGGTTACTGAGCCCTTGAAATGTCCCTGGTGGGACTGAGGAACTGAATTTTTTTCACATTTCCTTTAATTTAAGTTAATTCAAAAGCAAATAGCCACAGGTGGCTAGTGGCTACCATATTGGACTGCGCAGACTGAGAACACTGACCGTGGTAGAACCATTACCGTTAGTTAGTAAATGCTAATCTAAGTGTCAGCTAGAAACAGCGGCGGTGCAGGTGCTGGTGAGCAGAGTTTGCAAACAAGAAATGGCTTATTCCAGCAGTGACCATGGGCTGAGAGGGAGGGGAAAATTCAGTTCCCAGTAATACAGGGAATACGTGATTGAAAGCACTTGAAATTAGGGCTGTTGGGTGCACTAATAAATCATGTGCATCAAATTGCCAATTTATTTCATTCTGACTCTTTCTCAAACTTTTTTCTTCATTTCAGTTTCAATTTGGAATACAGTTATGTATTTCGTAAAACATATGCTCAGTGGATGATATTTTGTGATTTCCTAAAAAGTAAATTCTTCCAAAAAGTTTACATAAGAGAGAGAGAGAGAGAGAGAGAGCGTGTGTGTGTGTGTGTGTGTGTGTGTGTGTGTGGTGTTGATAACTGTCTTGTTTGCTAAAGAATCAGTAGCAGCTCATTATCATGAAATCATGTAAAGAACAAGAACTCAATGTATTGACATTGGTGAGTGGTACTTGGAAACGTATCATATTACAGGTCTATTTTTAAAAACAGACATATTTTAAATGGACTATTGAAAAAATCATGGCTATCCAATGCACAGAAAAGCATTCAGTGTCACCGAATATGACGTATACTTTATTCATTTCTCTGGTTCAAGTAATGGATACTCTTCTTCTAAAATGAATACACATAAAAGTTTCTTCTTGATCTAACCTCCTCCAAATTGCCTGAAGGTCTCTTTTATTTAAGATTTGATGAGAGCAGGAAAATCAGAAATACGACGACGAAGGTATGGAATTACGTTTACAGCAATAAAGAAAAGGGAGCTGCGCAGATTCCAAAAAGAATTCAATGCAATAGGCATTTTCTCCGATAACAGTCATTGTTGTCAGCCTTTCATAGTTACCATAGCATGGCGCGTCACCTAAATCAACACGTAACATGAAAACACTATGTGGAAGCTCCATTCTCCTCAAAAGAAGTGAGGAGAAAGTGACCCCTCCACTTAAATTTCCCAAGCAGAAAACAGTGACATCGAACTGGTGATGGGCAGGTTTTTATATTTAGTTTGGTTTGAGTGTCCAAAGTCCAGTATCATCTCAGTAGTCAGAAGCAGAAAGTTTAAATTCTCAGTGTAGGAGACAAATGTTAGAAAATGGACAAGAGTCTTTGTTAGCCGCAAAAGAAACACACCACAACCAGAGAAGGGCCTCTCCTCTCATCGCCCCACCCCTCCCCAGCCTTCGTCCCCCTCCAGTATCGGGGAAGTCTGGGCAGTGTTGACAAGCCTGTGCCAGCAGCTAATTACAGAGCTAATATCTAGAAGCACACTGATTAGGCATGACATGAAACTACCCAAGAAGGCTTCATCTTCTGATCAGCTTCAGATCTGAAGACTGTGCATGAGGCCCAAAAGCATGGGCCAGCCTTTCAAATACGAAATGTTCCCTATCACTGTCTTCAGTGATCTAGAAGGGTGTACTTTGCTTTCTGCAGCATCACGGTCTTCTTGTAGAGCTAGCCTACCAATGTGGAAAGTATTCTTAACCTAGAGTCATGGGCCCCTAGAGAACCATGTATAGACTGCGTGGGTCTATAGCGCATTTCCCAAAAATATAATACATGCTCATAGTGTGTATATCTTGTTTGTTACTGTGCATGTCTGTGTGGAGGGAGGGTCAGTAGCTACTGTCAGATTTATTTTTTTAAGGGGCTTATGCTCATAATAGCACGACATGGAGAAGCCAGATGGTGCCAAAATATTCTTTCCAGAAAGAATTAAAGTGATCATAGCAAACACTTTTACCAACAATGTCTCTGCAGCAGCACCACCTTCTCCATTTGAAAGAGCTTTTGTAAATGTTATCTTTGTTTTGTATTTTATTTAAATCCAAAGATTTTTTTAAATTTTTCCTAAATTTAACAGGACAAGTAGATTGGGCACACTTGAGAATTAAACCAGGGCACTATGTAAAGTGTTCTAATGCACTTCTATACCCCAATATCTAAATGGATCGAGTCAGGATATCAGGGAAGAAAGTGAAAAATTCAGTCCGTCCTCCACATGTTGTGTCTGTACCAGTGGTTTCCCCCTGGAGGAAGGGGGAGGGGAGGACAGTGGCAATTTTGCTTCCCAAGGGATATGTGGCAATTGCTGGAGACACTTCTGGTTGTGATGACTGGGGCAGAGGTTGCTTCTGGCATCTAGGAGATGGAGACCAGGGATGCCGCTGAACATCCCGCATTGCACGGGACAGCTCCTCGACAAAGATGTGTCCAGCCCAAAATGTCAGTACAGCTGGTGCAGAAAAACCCTGGGCCACACCATGACTCTTGGCTTTGCCACAGCCCTCAAACGAGGCTGCTCCCTCCACACCCCGTGTGCCAACCTGCCGTAAAAGTAACTTCTCTTTCATGTTCCAGTTTGTCCATTATTTAACCAGCATCCTCCCCACTGGGCCTTATTTATTCTCAGTCTTGTCATTGTAGCTTCAAATCCAGCACTGTTCCCGCCAATTTGATCATCTCCCTTGCTTCCCGACCGACATTTCAGGCCTCAGTACAAAGTGGTTATTGCTGAGCTGTCGGCTTCCCCCGCTCCTGTGGCCTCGGAGCCCAGGACTGTGTCTTAGAATCCAAGCTCTCTAGTTAGATGGACTTGAACTCGAGTCCCAGCCTGGTCATTCAGTAGCTTCTGACCTTTGTGCAAGTTACTTATTTCCCTGCACCACAGTTTTCTCTTTCATAAAATAGAATTCCTGGCCTCAATGATCCTGCCCCAGAAAACCTCCTTCTTAAGGGAACAGCTATTATTATAGCATTCTCTTGTTCCCGAGCTCCCCAGGGCTGATACAAATCCAGCCCTCGTGTTGGGAGGCTTATGGGAGAATACATGTGAATCATTGTTGTCAACTGGGGTGGTCCTTAGAAATCAAATAAATGGATCACAGGCTCCACTACCTGAGATTCTAATTTCATTATTCGGGATGGGTCTGTCGTTTTAAAGTTCCCCTAGTGGCTTTATTAAATATACCGGATTGAGGACTGCTGGACTCCCTGTGTGGCACACAAGCCATGCTCGCCAGGTGTACCTGCTATTTTTGCCATGGTGGTCGTTGTCTGTCCTATCCCTAATCCCCTTGAACCCAGCCCTCCACCCACTGCCCCCCAGGGCATGGAGATTTAAATGTAACGAACTTGGGAAGTTGGCTTAAAGTTTCATCTCTCTTACAGATTTAAAAAAATCCTGTAGACATAAATTTAGGCATAAACCATGGCTTGATTAGTAAAGCCATAAGATTTTATTCTTTTTCTATTGATACATAATGATTATCCATATTTATGAGGTACACGTGGTATTTTGATTCATGCCAACAATGTGTAACGATCAAATCGAGAAGATTTTATTCTCTACTGTAGAGTCAGTAAGCGAGGGTCCTCTTCTCTGGTCCACGTCCTTTGTCTTTTCTTCCATTCATAAGAAAGGCTCATTTCCACATGTGTTCTCCTATATTGTATGCTGGCTAAAAAAAAAAAAAAATACAAACAAGGTATGATAATGGCCAGATTGTCACATTAAAAACTCAAACATCCAGTAAATTCTATTTTTGAGCTATCAACCTAATTTAACAAATATTTATTAGACCCTGGCTAGGTATTGGAGCTAAACGTGAGCTAAAATATAAGGGGATACAACAAGCCGCCCAGAGCGTTGCTGCTCTAAAACAGCAGAGCTACGGCGACACGGCCTTTGCTGTGAGCCTTGCCGTGTGCCAGCTGCCTCGCATGCATTGCCGTGACCCAGCCCTTTCTCAGAGGGAGGTACTATTGTTATCATCTTGCTCCCTAGTCGCTTAGAGCTTATACAGATCTGTTTGTTTGCCATCCACATCCCCTAAACAAAAAAACAGGTCTTGCAGCCACCTGGCCATTTTGCAGCACGTCATGTTTGTATGGGAACGCGGCTCGCTCCAAGTATGTGGCACACAGTAAGCACAGCATAAGATATAATAATAATAACAGCATTCTACATAGATCACACCATGCAATTGTCAATCCCATCTGAGACAAGAAAACCGAGTCTCGGAAAGTTTCCTAAGTCACCAAGGCCCACTGCCAGTAAGTGTTTCATCTCGCGCTGAGCTCTGGCCGTGTCCTGGGATGCTTTGCCAAATACCTGATCCTTCGGAGAGTCATCATAGAGCGTCACCAACAACAGCCCTACGCCCTCCTGGACTCAGATGTTGTGGCTGCAGAAACAAAATCTCTTTTCGCTATTTTAGTGTCCAGATTGCTCTTCTTCACATTCAGTAGTAAGGACTCCCTCACTGGACGTATCTCTTTCTGATACGTCTAGAAGTACGAAAGCACAAGCCGCCCGGAGCGTTTTCTTACCTCTTGACCTCAGGAATCCCCTGTGTCCTGGCAGGAAAGTTGAGCCCAATCCAGAAGCAAAGTTCGCCCCTCACTGCATTCCCACCTCCTGCCGACAGAGAGCGGCCAGCGGCCGTGGCTATTGCCCTGAGCTCTAATTAGGTTGGTTTTATAATGAAGAAAAGAGTGCGATCCTAATTAGTAATTTCCCATCTTTTTCTCAGTAGGGTATCCCCCAGTCAAAGCAATCAGCTAGCCTCATCACACTGGTTCCATGGCCAAAACAACAGCCGTACTCTAAACCTTTAGCAAAAGGGGGGAGGTACTATTGTTAGGGAGACAAAAGAGTAGGAAGAGGTTTTATTTCCTGCTAATGAGCTTCGTTCCCCTTCACCTCGTTTCCTAGGTCCGTGGCGCTAAGGTGGTTGGCTCTGACATGGTTGTGACAGTCGAGTTCACCAACCCATTGAAAGAAACTCTGCGAAATGTGTGGCTGTACCTGGATGGTCCCGGAATACTGAGACCAAGGAGGAAGACGTTCCGGTGAGCCCTGGTGGGGGACAGTGGGCGGACAGTGTGGGGCTGCAGGAAGCTTTCTCGCTCTCTCAGTCTTTTGCAAACATACGTCTAATCCCCAGTGAAAATGTCTCAGAAGATGCTACCTTATGGACCATTTCCGTAGGGTGTGGAGTAAAAATGAGTTGGTTTGACCAGCACTTGCATCATTTAATCCTGGAACCACTCTAATGAGGTGGGCACCCTTATTATCTCCCTCTGTACCTGAGGGGTGTGGGGCTTAGAGAGCTTGACTGGTTGACCTCCAAGTTACAAGGTTTATAAGAGTAGAGCCAGGATTCAGATCAAGATGGCTAATTTTGGAACCAGTCCCGATCATTTCGCCATACTGCTTACTCACGTATCAATTCCACTAACATCTGCTGAGTTCCTACTGTGCATCCGATACTATGCTGGAAGGTGTTCTTGTCCCTTTTCATGGGCCCTTTCCAGCTCCATCTCACAATCTAGTCAGTGTCCAGAACTGTTGCTTTCTGTTGCTATACTTTCAGTTGACCCTAAGGACTTCCAGACTTGGCTTCTGATTCAAGGGATCAGAGACTACCCTGGGCTCTGAAATAAAATGAATGAAACTCAGCCTTTTCCACACACAACACCATCAAATTGTGCTCAAGATGTCTCAGTTTCTGTGACTTTCCTGACAAAGCGTCACCCAAGAAGATAGCCCGTGGTCAGGCAGCTCTCATGATAAGAAAACACGTCTTTCCACCTTTCGATCCCACCAGCGATCCTAATTCTGCCTTCTGGACTGACACGAAATAAGGCCCATCTCTCTTCTACCAGACGGCCTATAGGTGTTTGCAAACAGCTGTCTTTCGTTTCATCTTTTCTACCCGGGGCCAAATATCTGCCCTGACTTTCTCTTTCTCTGCTAATGTGGTTTCTCTCCCACACATTCCAATTTGTCAGCACTTCTTTTAAAGTGTGACACCCAGAATGGGTCCCAATCTTTGAGGTTTATTACTTTCATTTCTACCACAATAAGTCTCTGTCAGCATCAATCAATCAAACACATTTCCTGTGGGGTGACCTTCTAAGGCATGGAAAGGGGGCGGAGGACTTTGGAAACTGCCTTATGACCGGCTACGTTAGGAATTTTCCCAATGCCCTTTAGGAAAGCTGCCGCACTCCGGAACCTGTGGGACAGTGCAAGGCCTCACTCGCCCGCTCTGGGACACTCCATCGCCCGTGCAGGGCTCTCTGCACTTCCTCCAAGTTACAGTGCTCACAGCTCTGCATCCCATCATTTAAAGCATGCTTGACTGCGGATGCAATGAACAACAGAGAAAGTAATTTGAGTGCTTTTGAAAAAATGCAAACACAGAACATAACAACCTTGCTGTGCTAATGGGAAAGTTGTAAGAAAAAAAGGAAGTAAATTAGTAATCAGCCCCAGCTAGAAGGAGGGGTCAGCAGTGATGGCCCCACCTTTGTCAGAAACGACAGTCTCACTCACCCACTCTCGCACCTTCCCACTCGAATCAGATGCAAGAATCACTCTGGCAAAGTAAAATACATTTCCTCTTCCAAACAGCCCCGTGCTGTATCCAGTTTTTCCTTCTCAAATAGTATCTCCACAAGCTGCGTCTGTCTACTGGAACCTCCTGCTA
>CAUYSK010067162.1:0-42686 GCA_963575035.1 Avahi laniger | reverse complement strand
AATCTTATAAGCACTTTTTTTAATTGATTTTTTTGTTTTCGCCCATTAAATCCTCACAATTCTCTTTTTTTTTTTTTTTTTTTTTTTTTTTTTTTGAGACAGAGTCTCACTCTGTTGCCTGGGCTAGAGTGAGTGCTGTGGCATTGGCCTGGCTCACAGCAACCTCAGACTCCTGGGCTCAAGCAATCCTCCTGCCTCAGCCTCCCAAGCAGCTGGGACTACAGGCATGTGCCACCATGCCCGGCTAATTTTTTCTACATAATTTTAGTTGTCCAGATAATTTCTTTCTATTTTGTTAGTAGAGACGGGGTCTCGCTCTTGCTCAGGCTGATTTTGAACTCCTGAGCTCAAACAATCTGCCCGCCTCGGCCTCCCAGAGTGCTAGGATTATAGGCTTGAGCCACCGCACCCGGCCCACAATGATCTTATAAAGGAGTATGATTATTTCCATTTTATAGAGAAAGAAATTGAGATTTTTTAAAATAAATTTTAAATAGCTTTCTTAAATTCACATAGCTAAAAAGCAGTGGAGACAGAATTTGAGCCCACGTCTGTCTGGCCACAAAATTGGAACCCAAACGTTCTGACGCCAGAGCCCAAGCTCTTAGTACCATCGTTGCACAGTGTATTACTTCCTGATAGAAAGGTGATGAAGAGTAGGGCGTAGACTTTAAGCATGTTTAGGAGGCAAACTTGAAAAGTTTGGTCGAAACTTTGGGTGGTTGGTTGTAGGTGGAAAATGAAGGAAAGGGAGGAGGCAAAGATGACTTTCTAATTTCTAGCTGTGTGTCTGAGTGGATTGCCATGTACCCCCAGCTGAGAAAGACATCCCAAGAGGAAGAGCTAGTTTAAGGGGAAAGATAAAAATTCAGTTTGGGACCATTAAATATGAAGTGGAATGTCTGCGTTAAGGTATCTTCTGGGCAGTTGGATATATGAATAAGATGCTTAGTGTGTCTGGGCTCAGATGGAGATTCAGGAATCATCTGTGTATGTGTAGGAGCTGAAACCATGAAAGCAGGTGAGGCCTCCCAAGAAGAACTTACCTAGTGAGAAGAGGAGTGAGGCAAGGATAGAACCCCGGAGAACTCCAACTTTTGGGAGGCAGGCTTAAGAGGAACAATCTATAAAGGAGAGTAGGAAAGAATTTAAAGAGCAGCATGAGGAAAACCCAGGACAGGAGCAGGATTGTGGGAAATTTCAAGAAGTAGAAGGTGATCCACAGTGTTACTGTGGAGAAGAATCTGGTAAGAAAAGAATTGTAAAATGTCCCATTAGATTTGGGGGTTCAGATACCACAGAACAGAAAGGACACCTCATCTGGAAGCTGGAAGTAAACGTAGATGTGAAGAAGTTTTTATTCAGGGGGTTGAGGGAGGTAGGAACCCTCATGGGAAGTTGAGGGAGATCAGAGCTAATGGCTTCACTTGTTTTCACAATAAAATGAGCTGTAAGGTGGTTATCTGAGAGTGAACAGTGTGGAGATTGAGTAGCAGGATTGGATTGAAGAGGGAGCTTACCAAGGACACATCAAAGGGGGCTGAAGCATACCTCAGTTTCTGTCATTGCCTCTGGAAAGCTTTACCCAACCCAACCTGACTAGGTTGGGTGCACCTGTCATGTTCCTTGTGCTACTGCACTGCCCTCAGCACTCATATCACATTCATTATTCTTGATCATTGTTAGTGCTTGTTAAGTTGACTTGGCTACTAAGCTCTGAAGGCAGGGAGGATATCTGTTTTTCTCACTATTGTTTCCCTAGCATTTAGCACATCGGTTGACACATCGTAGGTGCTTAATAAATATTTCTTGAATGAATGGTCTCACAGATAGTAGGGAATGAAGCAGAGACTGAAACCTTCGTCTCTCTGACTCCAAAGCTCAAGCTCTTGACTATAAGAAGGAGTAGGGTGCAAGGGAATTAAAGGTGCTGGCGAGAGAATGGTTTGGAAGATCTACCATTGGCTCAGATTGGTTAGAATGGAACAGCCAACGAGGTAAACAGAGGAAATTCAAAGCAAGTATAGGAAACAGTGAGACTGAGAGAAAGCTGAAAGAATGGAAAATTTTGACCAAAGAGAGGGAGATTTGAGGTAGAAGGAGTGGTTTAGGAGATAATAAAATTCTGAATGTGGCTCAGAGGAAAAGTATGAACGAGGTTCCAAGGTCTTCAGTGAATGAGGAGGGGTCAGGAGGTGGCTCAAAACAGTGATTTGTAGGAATCTAGGTTGGTGTCCACCAGAGGAGAATAAAGCTACAAGAATCTGGAAGAAGCAGCAATCTCAGGAAGCCTGCAGAATACCCACACCTCCTCCTGGCCTTGTGATGTGGAGTGTGAGTAAATGAACAATCGCTACACGTAAGCTATCCTTGGGAAAGAACCAAGTTTCATATAATAAATAAATAAATAAATGCCACTGTTGAATTGCAGATATCAGTAAAACCCTTTCCAAATCAAAAAAAAAAAAAAAAGAAGAACCAAGTTTCAGTGAAGGTTGGAAGTGGGAGAAAGCAAGCCAGGTACAGTGGCATACTCCTGTAGTCCCAGCTACTCGGGAAGCTGAGGTGGGAGGATCACTTGAGGCCAGCCTGGGCAACATAGTGAGACCTCGTCTCTTAAAAAAAAAAAAAAAGAAGAAGAAGAAGAAAAAGAAGTTGGAAAAAGCATTCTGTAAAAATGCTGTGGATGTAGGAAACTCGTTAACAAACCAATAAGCATTCCAAACAGCCAAATAAAAAAGGCTTTTTCTGTTCTCCATTTCTACAGACCAGCAGGAATTTTAGGACTGTCGTGACTTGCTCTAATGTTGGCTACTTAGAAACTTATGACTGCTTGAAGAAACTGGGGACCAGAAACTATGATTCTGATGATTACTTGGAAATGGTTTCTTAAGGATCACTTTAGGTCAAGAACTAATTAGAACTAATTCTTCTCATTGGGCTGACAGCTAAGAAAATAGGTCTGGAGTTTTTTTGCGGGGCGGGGGGTGCTGGAAATTCTCTGGAATTAGTAGTGATGGTTGCACAACCTTGTGAATATACTAAAAACCACTGAATTGTACACTTTAAAATAGTGAAGTTTTATGTTATATAGATTACATCTCAATAAAGATTTTTTTCAAAGCTAATTCATCTCTACCTCTTTTGTGTATGTGTGTGACTGTACCAGGTAGTACAGCTGGATGTGAGAGACAACATGGTGAAACTTAATGATGGCTCTCAAATAACCTATGAAAAGTGCTTGATTGCAACAGGTGAGCATTTCTGGAGATGGCTTTCTTCCCTGATACAGCTCATTCAAGTTTTAGAGTCCAGCCTTCTCTGTAGAAGGCATTACTACTTAGTCTTAAGAAAACTGAAACCCAAACTCTCCAAAGTGGGTGTCTCTTCTCAGTGTAAAACCTGGCTAAGTCTGGGCATCCTGGATCACCAGCCCTTCTGGATTATCCTTGCTGTTCCTCCTAGTATATGCTTGAAGAAGTTGCCCTTTTTTGTCTCCCTGCTTAGCCTTCATCCTGTGCCCTGTGCCCTGTGCCCTGAAAGTGATATAGCCTCGTGGCTTCATTGCCAGTTCCAATCAGAAATCAAGAGAGGAGACTGAAGCAGTTGATTAAACCCATGTAACTATGCTAACTGGTGAATCCTCATGAGAAACTAGAAGAGAACATGGAAGCCAAAAGGGAGGCCTCTTGGCCAGCTAGGGGGAGGGTAGGCCTCTCGAGGAGAGACTTTCAAATCTTGCTTCTCCAAGGAAATTGATAAAAAAAAAAAAAAGCCTGCTATGAGATGAGGTAGAAGGAAAACAAAGCCATGTATCCTGTTGTTGCTGCTGCGGCGCCAGCAGGGAGCACACACACTCCGCAGCCTAAGCGAAGAGAGCTCCACTTTTCGGGGGATGTTTGGGCCAGCTCCTGCTTGTTGGACTAAAGGGTTTTCCTCCTCTTGTTTCTAGGAGGTACTCCAAGAAGTCTGTCTGCCATTGATAGGGCTGGAGCAGAGGTGAAGAGCAGAACAACACTTTTCAGAAAGGTAATTGTCTGCTTTAGTGTTTTCTTTGTGTTCTTGAAGAGGTAGTATAATCTTGCGGTCCTCAAGTACCCACCTGGGAATTGGGAGATCCAAGTTCTATTTGTGGCTCTTCTTCAGACTCATTATCTGGCCTTGAGCAAGTCACTTCCTCTCCCTGTACCTCAAATACCTCACTCAAGGGTTTTAAGCTCCTAGGAGAAAAATACATGTAGTGTTTTTATTACTTGCTATAATTCCTTATGATTGCCCTTCCACAGTTGTTTTTTCCTGATGCATTTGATTCATTGGAATCCCTTATAGCCTCTTGGCATTTTTCACTGCAAGTGCTGTGTGGAGACTTTGGGGAGAAAAGTTAAGAGTACATAGGTAAAAAGGAAGGGCGGTGGTATTTTGCTTCTTAACACTGTGCTTTGCTTATAAAAACTGCTGGAATTTTCCAGCCACTCTTAGGATATTTGATAAGATTCATACTATCCTTTAAATTTTTAATAGAACAAGGTATATCAACCTCAGCGCTCTTGACATTGGGGACTGGATAATTATGGTGGGGGCTGTCCAGTGCATTGTAGGATGTTAGCAGTATCCCTGGCCTGTACCCACTAGATGCCACCTCCCTGCCCTGAAAACCAAAAATGTCTCTAGATATTGCCCAATGTCCTTCTGGGGAAGAGGGGGCAAAACTGCCACCAGTTGCGAGCCACTACTGATAGAAGGAATGTTACTGTGAAGAAAGACATTTGCATTAATAACATAAGAGGCTATAATTGAGCCACTTTCTACAAGGAAAAGATGTTCCGTGCAAATTACTGTTGTCAAAGATTTAGAGGAGAATATTTCCTGGTATTATTATCCTGTGCCCCTTTGGGAAATTAATGGACTAAACTGGTGTGATCCTGCAGATTGGAGACTTTAGAGCCTTGGAGAAGATTTCACGGGAAGTCAAGTCAATTACGATTATTGGTGGGGGCTTCCTTGGTAGCGAACTGGCCTGTGCTCTTGGCAGAAAAGGTGAGTATTGGGGAGTGACCTTAATTTTCTTTCTCTGGTCTTATATCACATATTTTTTAGTGTACTCTCATGAACTCCAGAGTTGTGTTTGCCAGGAGCAGTAGAAAGAGTTTGATTAAGGTTTATATAGTGAAAGCTAAGCACTGCGATTAGTTCTGGTGAGGGATCGCTTGGTGACCAAAAAGCTGTCTCTGAGCAACTTAACAGCAATGCCTGTCTTTCCTTTCCTCTAGCCTCTATGCCAGGACTCCTTAGAAATAAAATATTAAGGAAAGTGAGTTACTAAGATAATAAGGGCAGTGCAGGCTACAGAATTGTATGGATCTTTGAACTGCTGCTTCCTATAAAAAACCAAAAACTTCCTTCAGGCACATGGTGGTTCCCAGCTTGACAGATCTGTGAGTTCTAGTTTGAATGTTTCATGGCAACCAGTTTTCTTAATGTTATTCTTCAGCTATGTGAAATCAGGGCATCTTCTCAGGAGGATGCTTCCTATACAGAGGTTACGAAGCACTTTTGTAAGCCTGAGGTGACTGCATGGGTGGAAGTGTGCTGAGTTCACGGTCTGTAGCTTAATCTGGGGACAACAGTTGTGGCATCTGTTGTATTTGCCTTCTGAATGAACTCGAGCACCAAGGCCCTCATACCCCAGTACCCCACAAGCAGGAGCTCCGACCCGGACTGGGCTCTGCCCTACATTTAGTAAGGGCTGCCTGCTGCTCCTTTACTTCTCTTCCTACCTTCCTAAGATTGGCTTTGGTTTCCTGCCATAACTACCTATTTCTTCTTCCCAGCTCAAGCCTTGGGCACAGAAGTGATTCAACTCTTCCCTGAGAAAGGAAATATGGGAAAGATCCTCCCTGAATACCTCAGCAACTGGACCATGGAAAAAGTCAGACGAGGTAGAGAAACTTTTTCCACATGCTGCCACTCTGTTTCCTTTGAGTGTGGCCTAAGGTAAAGTTAGCTTCTCTGGGAACTCCCTTGACATTAGCCCTGTCACCTGGCAGATGAAATGTTTCCACCATTCTCCAATCAGCCAGGTTCATCTGGGTGTTCTGAATCTGATGCACCAAATTTCTAAAAATGCTGAAAATGAACTGTGGGTATAGGTTCTTGTGGCTCTTGACAGCTGCCTGCATCCTGATAACTATTGGTTTTACAGTGAGGAGACCTCTAGTCAGCTTCTCTACTTCCCATGAAGGTAATTGACTCATAGGTTCAGCCTCAGATCTTGTTTGCCTTTACAGAGGGGGTGAAGGTGATGCCCAATGCCATTGTGCAATCAGTTGGAGTCAGCGGTGGCAAGTTACTCATCAAGCTAAAAGACGGCAGGAAGGTAAGGAGGAGAAAGGCAGGCTGCCAGGAGACTTTCCAGCTCTCCCCTCCCCTTTCCTTATTCTTACTCCTTCATTCTACACCAGTAGATTAGTTTTCTTGGCAGCTACCGTTAACCTGTCATAATTTTCTGAATTAACCGTCCTTCCATTAAAACAGACTAATGAGAGCCAGAGTAGGTACCTGTGAACCACTTTCCCTTAGCCCCTTCCTTTCTGGATCACAGATTTTGGAGTCTTTGCTAGGGTGACAGATTCCTGGTCAGATGACATGGGATGTGTGTGTGGGAAGGGGTCGAGGAGGCTTATGAAATAGAACTTAAAATTTATTTACCAGAGGTAAGTTAAACCATGATTTTTTAAAGCCCCAATTCTTAATGGTATGATGGCCACTTGTTCTGTCCGTAGGTATAAGTGGAACTATGGTAATTGGCTGGATTATTTCTTTTTGCCTTAGGTAGAAACTGACCACATCGTGGCAGCTGTGGGCCTGGAGCCCAATGTTGAGTTGGCCAAGACTGGTGGGCTAGAAATAGACTCAGATTTTGGTGGCTTCCGGGTAAATGCAGAGCTGCAAGCACGCTCTAACATCTGGGTGGTAAGTGTGCTACAGCATGACTGGGCACGATTCATTGTCCCCAGCTTGTGAACAGGCCTGACCAGTGGTGTGCTAAAGCGCATTGACAGCTTAACCAAATAGGGTCAAAGTGTTTGGAGGCTGAGGGGGTAGAGAATAGAAACTTGTGAACTGTTTGGTTTGGGCCAGGTATGGCCTCATCTGCAAGCTGGTGGAAGATGAAATGAACAGTGTGCATGCCTGCAGGAGTAAAGCTCTTTCAGTTCTACATGTTGGCAGCAGCCAGCCGTTGGCACAACCCCTGGTGGGCACATGCACAGCCTTCAGATGGATCTGCTGTTCTCTTTGCTCAAGCATGAGTCCAGGGCATGGAGGATGAAATAGTTTTCTAACATGTTCCCTAGAAAGGAAAATTACTCTGTTTTCATTTTCCTTGAGTACTATTTTTAGCTGTTTTTAAAAATCTATTATGACACAAATAAGAGCATAGTGTGTAGGAACCATGAGGTAATTTCCCCATTGCTAGTTACAAGTGTATTGTGTTTGATTATGGACTCTGCAACTAAGGGCACAGGAGCCTTGGAGGGATTTTTTTTTCCCCTGCAAAGCTTCCTTTTTTTTTAAGATAACGTGTACTATAATTTTTAACCTGTTATAAAAGTAATACGTGCTCAATGTGGAAGATACAGGCAAGGAGAAAGAAAGAAAATCACCTGCAGCAAACTATTAATATTTTGGATATATTTCCTTCCCTTTGTTTTCTTGCACGTTAGGTTTTTTTGTTTGTTTTACACAGTCATGGCAAGGATACTACTTATAAACATTTGTATTCTGCTCTTTTTAACTTAACATCATAAATGTAAGCATTTTCCATGTTGCTTCAGACTCTGTAAACAGTCTAATGACTATATAGTATTCCATTAAGTGGATTTAATAGTTTATTTTGTCATTGCTTACTTGTTGGATTTTCAGGTTGCTTTGGGGGGAGTCTGAATAGCCACAAAGATGAACAAAGGGTTGGAGAGCTCAAATACCACATCCTTCATAAAGCTGGCCCTGTTTACCCCCAGCTGGGGGTTCTCTCCCTTTGCTTGAAACACTTAGCTCATTTAATCTGTACCTCTCATGTGGCTCATTACTTGTTTACATTGCACTGTAGTTATGAACAATGCTCCAGCTTCCTATACTGGGTCATATACTCCTCATAGGCAAGGTCCACGTCAGTTTTGTCTCAGCTTCCCGAACAGCGTAATGCTTTTGTGTATACTAAGTACTCTATAAATATTTGCCGAATGAATGAATACTAAATGACAGAAAGAAATCTTATCTTGGGCAAGATTTCTAGGTGAGAAGCAGTCATATCTAAAAACCGATTTTCACATCAGAAAAAAGCATTCTGCAAGTTGTGGTTATTAAATATCCTGTCTGCTAAGGACAGAAGCAGAAGAAATAGGTATAAGTAAACTGAACCATAGAAAATTTAGGTTAGCTTTGTGGAAGCAGAATAGTTATTAAAAAATGGAATCTCAGCTGTTTTTGATAGTGTAGGTATGATTCTGGGCTGTAGATGAAAAACATTAGTTACCATTGCAAAGATTCTTTGAGCCCCAAAAGTCTGCATTTTGTCTTTAACTTGCTTTTTTATCATGTATTCATGCTGTGTTTTTGTTTCCAAAGGCAGGAGATGCTGCATGCTTCTACGACATAAAGTTGGGGAGGAGGCGGGTAGAGCACCACGATCACGCTGTTGTGAGCGGAAGATTGGCTGGAGAAAATATGACCGGAGCTGCTAAGCCATACTGGCATCAGTCAATGTTCTGGTACTAGTGATGTGCCATGGGAACGCAGTAGGCTAGAACGCGGTATCACTAGGACCATAGCACAGAGTTATGGTTTGGTTTTGTTGTGGACCAGTTAGCTTCATACAGAGGGGGAAAAATTCCATCTTATGTTCACACATTCTACCCCCAAGTAGCCATCTGGTAAAAAATGTTCTGTTTGGGGCCAGGCATGGTGGCTCATGCCTATAATCCCAGCACTTTGGAAAGCCAAGATAGGAGGATCGCTTGAGGCAAGGAGTTCAAGACCAGCCTGGGCAACATAGCGAGACCCTGTCTCTACAAAAAAAATTTAAAAATTAGCCAGGCATGGTGGTGCACACCTGTAGTCCCAGCTACTCGGGAAGCTCAGGCAAGACAATGGCTTAAGGCCAGGAATTTGAGATTACAGTGAGTTATGATTGTGCCACTGCACTCCAGTCTGGGCAACAGAGCAAAACCCTGTCTCACATAAAATAAAAGTGTTCTGTTTGACATAAGTTAGACCAGGTAAATGAATGGAGATGGCACCAGCATTTCTGGCAAGATAGAGTTTGAGCTATAGTAGGTGGTACAAAAGTATACTCTTAGGTGTAGACAGCAGTATATTTTAATTTGTTCTTTGCTAGTAACGCTAACAAAACCAACATGCTGGAAGAAAAGCAGCCTATTTATATGTAACCCTTACTATCAGCAGTGCAAAGTCAGGCATACATAGGCAGTTCTTTGGATAAAGGAAGGTTAGCAGTGGCCATTTCTGAGTGCCAAGGCTGGCCCTATTTGACACACATTCATCTCGTGATTTGAAAGATTGAGTACATAAAAACTTCAAGGTTTCAGAAGCCTCTAAGTGGTTTCTGTTGGAGATATTCTCACCTGATGGAATTACATTTTAAGATAGTTGCACACAGTTTTATGAGTGTGCCGCAAAAAAATAACAGAGGGCGGGATGCAGTGGCTTACGCCTATAATCCGAGCACTTTGGAAGGCTGAGGCAGGAGGACTGCTTGAGGCCAGGAATTCGAGACCAGCTAACATAGTGAAACCCCATCTCTACAAAAAATTTTTAAAAATTAGCTGGGTATGGTGGTATGTACCTGTAGTCCCAGCTACTCAGGAAATTGAGGCAAGAGGATGGTTTGTGCCCAGGAGTTCGAGGTTGCAGTGACCTATGATGACACCACTGCACTCCAGCCTGGGCGACATAGCGAGACTCTGTCTCTAAAATAAATGAACGAATGAATGAATACATATATACATACATAATATATATCTAACTAACTGATGGATTTCAGGGTCAACACATGTAAGATAGTGAAGTTAGGAAAAAATAGTCCATAATTGTACAATTATCAGTAAGAGCCTAGAACAGATTCCAAGGAGTCATTGCAGACTATTCCCTGAAGGCACCAGTCCAGTGAGCTACTGCAGCCAAAAAGATAACAAGACGTAGAGTGCCAGAAACAAAACAGCTAGGGTATCCTAGATTATTACAAAAAAGCATGGTAATAATATGTCTGTGCCTCAAATGTTCTATGAAGTTCCTAGCATATTAAGAAAGGTGCGATGATAGGGAAAATTTCCAAGAAGAGCAGTTAAAACAAAATGACCAAGTGGATGAAGGTGCCTCTTTATGGAGAGCATTCCAGTCTCAAGAAATGAAGGCCAAGGGGAAACACTATAGGTCAGTGAAACCATAAAACGTCTCAAATTCTGAATTCCTAAGTATGGAACACTCTTTAAAGCTTCAAAAAGGCAGCTTTAAGATGAGTTAAAGGAAGATAGTGAATAGCGAAAGTGGGAAACCTGTCACTTCTCAAATGTGGCATGGGATAAAAGCATGAATAAATTTAAGAAAGTTTAGATCCTTGTATGGATATGAGGTATGGAGAATAGCTTCTTCAGGACAAATAACAGCTGTTTGGTTTAATCCTTCTTTCTCATAATTGTCCCCAGATGCTCTAGCAGTAACAGATCAGTTTGGCATTTCTCTCGTTACACATACTAAGTTCTTTGGTTGGAATGAGAGTGCAGTGTCATGAAGAATATGTGCTACTATGTCATTCCTTACTGTCCCTTGACAGAACACTCTCTTCTTTTTCCTTCCTTAGGAGTGATTTGGGTCCTGATGTTGGCTATGAAGCTATTGGTCTTGTGGACAGTAGTTTGCCCACAGTCGGTGTTTTTGCAAAAGCAACTGCACAAGACAACCCAAAATCTGCCACGGAGCAGTCAGGTAAGAAAACCCAACCACTTCTCTTGGAAGAGTGTTGAGAAGCAGTGGTCCAAATTCTCCTGAACAAGGGGTTTCTGTACTAATCAGAGGGAGCTGTCAGTGAAAGCCTTTCTTCATGCTGTGCTTTAAAAGAAACCAAACCCCAAGTCCTCCCTCTTTAGTGGTCTGAAATCTGGCAAAATCAGGTATCCTGGTCAAAGCATAAACTCAAATATTGTGGGTATCCATCCTAGACAGTAGACAGTGGCTGGCTCAACAATTCTTGTTTAGTTCATCTCTAGTGGATAGGGAGGCCTATCTGATGAAGAAAACAAGAAAACTGGAACTTTTAGGTTTTGGTTTTGTGTTTTTCTTTCTTCTTTTTTTGTTTGTTTTTGCTTCGTGCTAATCTCAAGAACCAGACCTGAGAATCTTAACTTAGGACCTGCTATCCTCCATGGGCCCTGGGCAGTGGAGAACTAGGCTGAGTATTTCTTCAGCTGCCTCTAATTCCATTCGACAGATCTTAATGCCAGGTTTTCTTTAGATGGGAGGCATCTCTCTTGGAATGGACTTCTCTCCCACACACGTCTCTTTCATTAACTCCTAGGCCTTATTCTATGACCTTGGCTCAAGTTATTTAACCTCTGTGTCCTTTTGCCAGAGGTGTTTCTAGGGCAAGTTGCTCTTTAAGAAGAAGAAAGCAAGACATTATATGGATATGTAAGTCCTTTTTCTCTATAATTTGGGCATATTCCTTACTCCTTAATTCTGATCTCTCCTGGTAAGTGGATTCAGGACACTGCTCTGTCCACTGGGCAGTATTATTCTACGGCTGGTGGTTCTCAGAAGACAAGGCGTACACTTCCCATGCTGCCTTTCCCCTCCTCCTCCTCCTCTAGGAGGAAACACCTCCACTATGGTTTTTCCATGTGGAAGTGCCTTCTGCTTTGACTAGTGTCTCTCTAAGAGCACTGTCCAATAGAACTTTCTGCTATGATGGAAATGTTCTCTCTCTAGTCTGTCCAGTACGTTAGCTACTAGCCACATGTACCTATTGAGCACTTGAAATGTGATGAGTACAAATGAGGAACTGAATTTTACATTTTACTTAATTTGAAATAATATTCATTTAAATAGTTCTATGTAGCTAGTGGCTACTGTACTGGACCATGCAGCTCTAGAATGTTTCTCAGAGGACAAGATCAAGTCTTCTGCAATTTGAAGAAATTCAGATACCAGGAAATATCCATAGCATAAATTCAAATGAGATAGTACGGGAGGGAAGTTTGGGGTCAGACTCATCCAATGCAAGAAGCTGGCAAGGAAGAACTTTCCTTGGTTTTGTCAGTGCAGAGGGGCTGGAGAGAGCCAGGGCTTACTGAGGGGGCATAGAAAAACAAATCATCTAGAAGTAGCTTGAAGCAGGTCTTGAAAGACACTTGCCTTCTGGAATTTCTTAAGCTCATAATTGAAGTTTTGTTTTTTTTTTTTTTTTTTTTGAGACAGAGTCTCACTTTGTTGCCCAGGCTAGAGTGAGTGCCGTGGCGTCAGCCTAGCTCGCAGCAACCTCAAACTCCTGGGCTCAAGCAATCCTACTGCCTCAGCCTCCCGAGTAGCTGGGACTACAGGCATGCGCCACCATGCCCGGCTAATTTTTTCTATATATTTTTAGCTGTCCAGTTAATTTCTTTTTATTTTTTTGGTAGAGACGGGGTCTCTTGCTCAGGCTGGTTTTGAACTCGTGAGCTCAAATGATCTGCCCGCCTGGGCCTCCCAGAGAGCTAGGATTACAGGCGTGAGCCACCATGCCCGGCCTTTAGTTTTTTTTTGAGACAGAGTCTTGCTCTGTCATCTGGGCTAGAGTGCAGTGGCATCAGCCTAGCTCATAGCAGCCTCAAACTCCTGGGCTCAAGAGATCTTCTTTCCTCAGCCTCCAGAGTAGCGGGGACTACAGGTGTATGCCATCACACCTGGCTAATTTTTCTTTTAGTAGAAACAGTCTCACTCTTGCTCAGGGCTCAGGCTGGTCTCAAACTCCTGAGCTCAAGAGATCTCTCACCTCAGTCTCCCAGACTGCTAGAATTACAGGTGTGAGCCACCACGCCCGGCCCAAACCTAAACACTTTTACTATCACCCCCTCTGTTGCTGGCCACATGTCATGATTTTTACCTAGATTGTTGCAGCGGCCTCTTAACTAGTCTTCTGTCACTCTTGTTTAAAGCTCTCTGGTGTTTTCTCATACCAATGTAAAATCCAGAGTCCTAAGACAGTATTTGATCCTTCCCACTCCTCCACCCTGACCTCTGACCTTATCTTTCACCACTTGCCCTTTTCCTGTATCATGTTATGCACTCTTTTGGGGCTTTTGTTCTGTAATGCTTTTCCCCCAGATCACCGTGGTGGAGAGGCCTTCCCAGGCCACCCTATATAGACAAGCACGACTGACCTTGGATTGCCTATCCCCATCCCTCTTACCCTGCTTCATTTTTCTTCTTAGCTCTTCTCATCACCAGATTGGGACTTTGATATTTGAGTGCTGCTGTGTATCCAGCAGCTATAGCAATGTCTGGCACATAGTAGTAGGCAGCTTGGTGATTGTTTAATTAGTGAATGAATGGATACATCTCATACTTCAAGCAGCATTCATTCAGCACATTTTAAGTGCTTAACATGTGTCAGGCATAGGGGATCACTATAGTGAATAATAAAAATCTGTTGGCAAGAAGCACATGCACTCAAAATTAAGTATGGAAGATGCTGTGTAGGGAAAGTGTGGGATTCTCTGGCTGTGTAGCAGGGGCAACTAATTCAGTTTAGGTCAGAGAAGTTTTCCTGAAGTGGTGGCTACCCCGAAATGGGAAGGATGAGTAGGAGTTACATGAGAAAAGGCCCAGAAAGAAAACTTCATTATTGGTTGGGGGAAATCCTTGGGGTTCAGGAAACTGGGTTCCCTGTGGCTATATTGTAGGTGACTGGAATGTAAGGTAAGCAGTCCTGCCTTGTAATGAGTGCTAAATTCTGATTTTAGCTGGAAGGTAGTGGAGAGTCATTGAAGATTTTAATTGAGGGAGTGGCATGGCCAGTCAGATTTTTTTCTTTTGAAAGATGACTGGCACCTGGCAGAACCTTTTAGTAGGTTGAGAATAGATGGCTTGGTTGGGCTTAATGGCCCAAGCCTGTTATCTCAGCTAATCGGGATTCTGAGGCAGGAGATCTCCTGAGACCAGAAGTTTGAGACATAGCTAGACCCTGTCTCTAAAAAGAAAAAATTAAAATAAAGTATCTGAGCTTGGCCTGTAGTCCCAGCTACTTGGAAAGCTGAGGCAAGAAGGATCCCTCCAGTCCAGAAGTTCGAGGCTACAGTGAGCTATGATTGCACTGCTGCACTCCAACCTGGGTGACAGAGCAAGACCCTGTCTCTAAAAAGAATAGATGGTTTCGAGTTTCCTGTCTGATCCTTTGGAGCAAGGTTCCCAGATTACAAAATGGAGCAGATTTCAGAGTCATTCCTGAAAAGTAGATCTTGGGCAGTTATTAGCTGTCATCCTTTAGGGATAGAGAGTGGGGTTTATGGAGGATCTCTGACTCTTCAGAACACCACATTATCCAAAATGCATCTCAGTTGCTGGAAGAAGCAAAATTGCTAATGGACTGGCCTGGGCTGAACTCATGCTTGCCTGCTTGCTCCTGCTGCAGCTGGCTGGGTAGGAAAAAGAGGAGGCCCCCAAAGTGAGGGGGGTGGGGTTGTCCATCTTAGTGGCCATCACCTCCCTTCTCCTGGGAAGGTACCATGACAGAGGACTTCCTAGGCCCGTGTGCTAGGCCGCTCCCCACCAGCCACTCTCTGTAGCTTGGCTCCACAGACTTTAGATAGCTACATGCACAGGGTTTCCTTGCCATCAAAGCCACCTCCCCTGGGCTGAATTCAGCTGTTTTCACACCTGTGCCAAGAACAGTGGGTTTGCATTTGCCCACAGATAGGCTGCTACAGCAAGTTCCCTAGAATGCTGGGCTTACCCACCCAATTCCTCGTTGTCCGCTCTGTCTCCATTGCTGTGCCCTCAGGGGCATGGTTTTCCCTTCCCTACTTCAGAGATGAGAATTATTTAGAACTGGAAGGGCCCCTCAGGTCATTGAATCTAAACCCCTCATTTACAGGTTAGGTACATCAGGCCCAGAAAAGAAATAGAGGAGTTGTTCAGGATCATGGTCAATTCAAAGCAAAGCTGAGACTTGAATCTGCTTCCACTGTAGTTCTGCTTTCACGCTACCTCTGGAGGAAGAAGTAGAATGGGGTGGTGGTTGAGCATGAACTTTGGACAGTCATAGTTTAAATTAGCCCAGCCACTTACCAACTGAGTGCCCTTGAACAGGTTGGTAACTTCTGGGCTTTGATAAATGGGGCTATATCTAGAGTGTCCACCTACTAGGATCACTGTTGAAGGTGAGCCGGGCTGGAGCCTGGCAAATAGTAATATGTATTAATGGTAAGAGTGTTGATTGTTCTCTTTCGAGGCCTTGAATTTGACTTCTTCAATTTGCTGAACAGAAGTCAAGTGCTAAAGCCAGCCTTCCTCTGTTGTCCTGGATCCTCTGCCCCTTGATCCTTGCTGTGTGGTCCTGAGCATACACAGAAGAGCAGTCCCTGTCACATCTTAGAGCCAGTGCCCCAGGCCAGCTCTGTGCAACTGCATAGTGGATGAGAATTTAAGGACTCACAGGGGACCATAATCCTGGCAGTGAGAAACCCAAAATGTGGTGTTTGAGAATGTCCTCGTGATAGAGTGTTAGAGTGAGAGATGAATTCAGGTACTTTACAGTAAAACTCTCCCACGCCGTCTTTGGTGTTGCTCTGCAGCTTCGGATTTGTTTGAGGGAGCAGAGGTCTCTTTGCTTTTCCTGTTCTGTATATATATTAATGGTAATATGAGGAAGAGATTCCAATTTAGGATCCTCGCATAGAGGTGTAATTTGAATATGGTGAATGCAGGGTTGTTTATGGGAGGTTGGATGCTGCTTCTAGGCAATGTGGGAGAGAGACAGGAAGTCAGGAGCACACAGAGGAGTTGGCTCATAGACATCTTTGAGGATGGAATGGTTGAAGAACTAGAATTATTTTGCCCAGGGAATCAAAGCTTGGGGTGGATGGGAAATGTTGATTGTCTTGAAATAAAGCATTTGAAATAGAGCTTCTTCGTGTGGCCTTATGGTGAAAGCTCAAATGGCAGGTGGGAGGTAAAGAGTTAGTAGGTTTTTGCCTGTCGTCAAGTAGTAACTTTCAGCAGTGCCCCTAAATGGATTCACAGGAGGTACTGAGTTCCTTGATACGGTAATATTCGAACAGTTTAGATGGCGATTTGCTGTAGGGCTGTGCAGCTAC
Organism: Avahi laniger; assembly: GCA_963575035.1. Classification (NCBI taxonomy): domain Eukaryota; kingdom Metazoa; phylum Chordata; class Mammalia; order Primates; family Indriidae; genus Avahi; species Avahi laniger. The sequence continues at coordinate 26,319 of CAUYSK010067162.1, read as the reverse complement.
AAGTTGACAATACTTTTTTAGATTGGTTCACTAAGAAAATTTTGAGTACTGTACCTGTTAGCTGTCAGGCCCCAGAATTCAGGGATAAATAAGACATATTGCTGCCATGGTGGGGCTTACATTCTGAATTGATTTGATTGACCTGCATTTAAAAGCACTTCACAATAATCTATATTTAAAAATCAGGAAAATTCTCTGGAAACCTAGGGAGTTCCAGCTTTTCTTTAAGAAAATCAGTCTCTGAATATACAAAAAATACCCCACTGAATTGTATACTTGAGTTGGGTGAATAGCATGGTATGTGAATTATGTCAGTAAAGCTGTTGTGTAGGAAACAAATTAGAAGACCTAAGCTACTCTGGGCCTCTCATGACTGCTGTCCAATGGCAGAACCTATCTCCCCTTTAGAATGCTGCAGCTTGGCCCTTGTAAGCACTTGAGTTTGCCATCCCTGATCCAAGCTTCCTTCCAGCGTGAGGCTTATGGACTCAGACTTTGTATATTTCATCATACAAAGGAGAAAGGACAGGCTACCCAGCTCACAGGCTGAGGAACATTCTTATGGGAGAAGAGTGAGAGGAGGGCGTGGGGGAGACTTGAAGGCCTAGGACAGAAATTATACTCTACCAGCATTGGGCCTGACGTTCTGCAGCTTGTAGGAAGCTACAAGAGTTGAGAGATGGACTTGCCAGGGAAACTGGCTTATATTAGGCCCCAGTGAGCCTTTGCTCCCCTCCTCCATCTGTGAAATGGGTATAGCGTCTTTGGTTTCAATCTCAAACATCCTGTAGATGTAAGAGTGACTAAGGCAGATATTAAGTTTCAGTATAAAGGCAAAAGATGGAGGCTAGAGGCTTTGTGATAGCTGGGGGCAGCTTCGGTCAAGGTACTGGGAATGCCTCTGAGGATTAGTCAAGGTGGGATTGATAAGGAGCCTGGTGATGAGCATTCTAACCTGGAAGAACAGCACGTACTAAGTGGCAATGATTTTAGAGTTCTCCGAGGAACAAACAGAAGATCTGTATGAATGAGGGAAAGGGGGGTTCAAAGAATCAGAAACAAGAGACCTTTGGAGGCCAGTTTGGGGAATTTGGATCCTGTTCTGAAAGCAGTGGAAGAGGTGACATGATTGATTTCTGCTTTAGGATTACTCAGTTCTATGGAGAATGAATGGGGTTGGGTGAGTAGGAGGAAGCAAGATGGAAGCAGGGAGACCCCTTAGGAGACTTCTGCAGTCGTCCAGGAAAGAGATGGAGAAGAGAAGATGATGGGATAGTGACTTGGGCCTGATTTTTTTTTTAAACTAACTTACTGTTCTCCCCTAAGACTAGATTACTTAAAGAGGAAGCTTTCTGATTGCTAATATTTCTCCCCCTCATTTCTCAAACTGTCTAGAAGCTGAATTAGTTGCCCGTGCCCATTGGTCAGAAGGGTGGCCTTAGGCAGGCAGATGTTTCCCCCTGGTTCTGGGTCTTTTGGCCCCAGGCTAAATGCAGGTGCTTCCCAGCCTGGGCTGCCTCCCCTGGCCAGTCCCATATTCCATGCTCCAGGGTGAAAATGGAATTAACATGTAGGGGGAATAGCCTGGGGCCACGGGCAGGGGTAGGGAAGGTGGGTCCTAGAGGTGAGAAATGAGCCTGACCCTGAGTCTTTGTGTCACAGTTTCTCTTCCTGACTTGTTAGAAACTGCCGTGGGTTTTTGATTTCAAGTAAAATCTTTAGGATGGGGTCAGAGCAAATTGCCTGAGCAAAGTCTGGGGATCCAGTCTGGAGTTCTGATTTCAGCCCTGCTCTCTAATTTCTCCTGGCTAGACCTTCCTTTCTCACAACTTGTATGAAGGGATTGGATCCTGTGCCGTGCTTATCTATGGCTGATGTGCTTCCCCGGGCTTAGCCAGGTGTCCTAGAATCTTCCTTAGGGGTGGCTTGCCTTGTTTAGTACAGATGCCCAGGGCAGCCAGGTCAGAGTGCCTGGAGACCATGTACATCTGAGCTACCCCACACCCTCATTCATTGTCACATTCATCTTCACAATAGCCCTTTGAGATTTAGCTACACAGTAAGGATCCTCTTTTTACAGATGAGAAAACAGGAGCTCACAGAGAGAGGTTCAGTAATTTGCTCAAGGCTCCACAGTACTTAGTAAGTAGCTGGGATTTGAGCCCATGGCAGACTCACTCCAGAGTTTATTCCTTATACATTATCTGGCTTTGTATTCTCCCAGACCTCATAAGTATACAAACCCTACCAGGAAAATGTTTCTGGGAGAGAGAAGACTTACACAGATCTTCAGATGGTGGGAGTCTGTATGGGATCCCTGTGGCCCAGCCTGGAGGCTCCAGCTCTACCCCCTTGGCAGGTTGGGCTCCCTGGGTATAAGCCGAGTGGGTATAAGCCAGGCCCTGGAACGTCTGATCCTGCTGGGGAACCCTCGCCCTTCTTCCCCCAGAGATGTTCCTCTTCAGCTCTGGCAGGCCACGTGCATGCCTGCTGGAAAGAGCCATGCTGACCTTGTGGTTTTTCAGGCATGGCCTCCAGGTCAGTAGGAAGGGATGGTGGGGAGGGTTCTCTACAGGCTTTGGGAGGTGCTCTGGCTCTGGGTTACCAAAGGGGATGCAAAATGCTATCATGCATTGGGCCCTTTACCTTCTTTTCAAATTACTCAAGCAACACCAATTCATTGTAGAAAAACGTTCAAATATATTGTAGCAAAAGGAAAACCAACCCCTTGGTAATCCCACCAACTGCCGTAAGTACAACTAAACATTGATGTGTATCTTTCTAGACCAGTGCCACCTACTAGAAATTATGCTACGTATGTAAATTTTAAATTTTCTAGTAGCCATGTTTTTTAAAAAAGTAAAAAAAAAGATGAAATCAATTTTAATAATCCAATATATTCAAAACATAGTTTTCATATGTAATCAGTATAAAAATTGATAATGAAATGTTTTATGTCCTTCATACTTAAGTTTTTGCAGTCTGGTTTATCTTTTAAACTTAAAACACTTCTCTGTACTAGCCACATTTCAAGGGCTCAATGTCTACATGTGGCTAGTGACTATTGTATTAGATGGCACATTTCTGAGTGTGTGTGAACACACACATACAGACCTTTTTTTTTTTTCCTCAAACCCAAGAAAGACAAAATGGGATCATAATACAATAGTCCCCTCCCCCTTATTCTCGAGGGATATGTTCTGATATGTTCTAAGATCCCCAATGGATGTCTGAAACCACAGGCAGTACCAAACTTCACATATGCTAGGTTTTTTTCCTGTGCGTAACATACCTATGTAAAGTTTAATTTGTAAATTAAACATAGTAAGAAATTAACAATAATGGGACAGTTAAAACAATGTACTGTAATAGAAGTTATGTGAATATGGTTTCTCTCGGTCTCAAAATATCTTATTGTACTGCACTCACCTATTTTTAAATCATGGTTTACTGTGGGTAACAAACCACAGAGAGTGGAGGACTACTGTATTTTGTGAGCTGTATATTTTTTCCCACTTAGAAACATAAGCTTTCAAGGGCACATATCTTGTAATCCTCAAAGCAGCCTTGGTAAGGAAGGAAACATTTTCCTGACGAAAGAGAAAGGTTAAGCCACATTGCTGTGACGTTAAGGTACACAACCCAGTGCTGCTGCCTGTGAGGTCCCCACTCTTTCACTGCCCCCTGCAGGCACCCTGGGGTTGATCTGGGACCATTGAGCCATGGCCAGAATTCACATGTGCACGTATATGTCCGCACACCTCACTTTGCTGAGGGAAGCAGGCCCAGATACGGGGTAAACTATGAGACTGCCACACAGGGATTATAGTGTTTAAAGCACAAGTACCCTGAACTCCCAATCCAGTTTTCTTTCCACCACACTCAGCTGCCTTCTAAGAGCTTTCTTACCCTACTTGGTTCTGGAACCTAGATGAAGTACCAAGAGGAAACCAGTGGAGGATGGGCAAAGGCCTCCTACTTGGTTTGTCCTGGGAGTGTCCCTAAGGCTCTAGCTCAAACATCCCTAAACTTCCCCTACCCATAAATTCCCCCTGTCCCGTGGAACCAGGCCAGCACTGGCCTGGCCTGTGTCTCATGGGGAGAACAAGTGTGGGTAGGCAGTGGGGAAAAGACCAGCTAGGCCAGAGTAGACACAGAAATGGCTAGGGGAGGTCGGAACTCAGAAATCTCTAAATAATTGATTAATTTGTCAAACAAGCTTGTACACCTAGTAGTATAGACACATGTGCTTCACACTAGACCAGTTTGTGACAAGAACCTCATGAGATTTGTGGGAGCCTGGTTTCATTTTTTTCTTTGTTCCCTACCTCCTAAACCTGTGTTTCAGTTTGTCAGCCTGTAAAATTGGGCTGTTTCCTGGGTGCACCATTGGCCTTTTTCTGGCCTCTCTCCCCTCAGAAGAGGGCTAGGGATGAGCGGCAGATTTGGATTAGCCCTCAGATGGTCCAGGGAAGCCAGCCTTCCCTCCACATCACTGTACCCCCACCCCATGCTTGTTTGCATTGCAGGAAATGGCAGCTGTAGAACTGAGCCCAGCCTATGCTGGGAGGGGCCTGCTCCAGAGAATGAGGAGGTGACTGGGTTTGCACTCCTAGGAGAGCTGTATCACATCGATGTGGGATACTGTTCAAGATGGCACCTGCCAGAGCTGAGGATTCTAAGCCACCATCTTTTGATTTCTTCTGGGGTCTAGTCTTATTACTTAAACCCTTGGATCAAAAGGGTTGATACTACTGCTTTTGAGATAGCCCTTAAGACTTTACAAAACACTTCTTTATTCCTGTTTCTTGCAGTCCTCATGACTACCCCTAGAGGTAGGTGGCAGTTGGCCTTTTTTTTTATGGAAAAGGAATTTTAGGCTTATTGAGATTAAGGGACTACTCAGGGTCAGAGTTAAAAACTGGCAGACCCTGTTTGTCGCCCCCTCTCCCCCCCAAGCTCAACTAATCAGGGAAAAATTCAGGAGAATAAAAAAGAAGATAAGCACCAGTCTTCATATTAAGTGAGATATGGCAAGGGAGGTGCACTTAGCACAGTTACAGATACTAAGTAGTAGATCCATACTTGTTTTTTTTTTAGAGGGTATTTAACTCTGCTGGCCTGTCTATCCAGGAGTTGTGGGTCAGCAGTTTGTCTGCTGAAGAGGGAGGCCCTCTCGCCGAGCCTTGGGGGCGGTGGTGGAGCTGAAGGTCCCCACTGGCTGTGCCTGGGCCTGTGGTTGCTCTGGGGTGTCCTCTGCCATTCCAGGCCTTCCCTGCCCCATGCCTTAACTTCCGTCATCACTGCCATAACCCCTCCAAGGTGGCAGTTCTTTGGAGATCCTAAACTTGAAGAAGATCAGAGTCTAGGGGGACTTTGGAAGTGATCACGTTGCTGCTTCTTTTACAGAAAATTGAGTCAAAGCCTCCCAGGTGGTGTCAAGGGGATCACAGTGCCCATGCTAGGTCTCTCTTTGTTGCTTTGAGGAAAAAGAAACAGAAGGCCTTTTGAATAGTCAGTTCTTCAGCAATGAAGATTTCTTAGAGGACTAGGCCTGGCAGCTTGAACCTGAAGGCAGATCCCATGCAGATGCTGTAGCTCCTGGTGCTCCAGACCTTCAGCTCTCTTTCCGGAGCCCTGAGAAGGCCAAGGAAGGCTTACCCAAATGGAAAAGGTGTTGCCCAGAAATGCCCTGCATTTCCTAAAAACAGGCCCTGTGCCTTTCGACTCCTAATTGATGAGCTGTTCAAGATAAAATCAAACGAAGCCTTGACTGGTGGTGGGAAGCACTAAGCACACATCCAGGGCAAGGTTCCTGATAGGAGGCTGGCCAGTGGACTTTGGGGTAGGGTGGAACAGCTTGTCAGTGGTCTTAATCAGATAATCAGAGATCCGTAACTTCCAAAGTAATAGCCAGCAAATATTGAGTGTTTACTATGTGCCAGGTACTTTTCCAAGCACTTTACAGATACTAGCTCATTTAATCCTCACAGTTCCTTGGTTGGGAGCTCTATTCACATTTATAGAAACCCAAGCTAAGTAGAAGTAGCATAGCCAGGACTCTGGCCCTGCCGTTGGACCTAGGTTCTTAACAGCTGTACTGCACTGCTGGTGATGTGAAGTAGGGTGGTCCAGGCCGAGCCAGGGGAAGCAGGCAGCTTTTCTGATCCCAGCCCAGTGCTCTTTCCACAGAGACACCCATTCTGTAATTCTTGTGTTTCTGCATTTTGTTTTTCCTGGGCCTTGCCTTGATCTCTCTGGAAGAGCCCAGGCGTAACGGTTGTAGGTCCTGCTCAGGGTGAGGACAGAGTGACTCCTAGAGGGAAAGAGCATTGAACCCACCACCACCCATGTTAGTTCTGACATTGGCTCATTTCATGGACTGGACTATTGACAGTCTTGTCCACTTCTATATCCACAGTACCTGGCACATAGTAAGGGCTAAACATTTGTTGTGATGAAGAGCACTGTTCCGTCATTGCCAGACTGGAATTCTAAATACCCATGTTTGTGGATGCCAAACTTCTCCTGCCTGTAACAGACATTGATCCCAGGCTTTTCCTGAGCCTGTTTGCTCCCTGAGGATCCTTAGTACAGCATCCCTAGGCAGTCAAGAGCAGCCAATCACAGGTGGAGTTTAAGATGAAAGCCCTTATGTAAGCTGAACCCTCAGAGGATAGGAGCCTTCCTGTTCACCATTCCTTCCCCAGTGCTTGGTACACAGACCCCTCAATGGGCAAGTTTATTTTGCTTCATGGTACAGTGGCAGGAGCCCAGGACTGGGATCTCAATAAACAGTTCGATACTCTTGGGACAAGCTAGGATGGTCACTCTCTCAGTTTCGTAAAATGGATAGAACTGCATAAACCCTTCTACCTCAAACTGAGACTTAGATGTGGTGGTGAGTGATAAAGTACCTTATGATATGCTTAGCTTTGGTCACCAAGGGTAAGGAAAGGTCATTTACCTGGACAGTGGTTTATGCTCTGTTCACTTCTCCCCTATGCCCTGGAGCAGGGCCTGTACAAAACTCCTGCTTTTTCACCTCCCTTTCCCCTCTCCTGCCTGTCCTTTGACCTTCAGGGTTTCTGTGGTTTCCTCCATCCATTCCTTTCTAATGTGCTGGAGGAGGTAGAATTCCCCTGGAGCTTTGCTGCTGGCCAGAGCCCAGTCCTTCAGGTTGAAGGTGGCCCTAGAGCATTGCCTTTGCATCAAACAGTGCCTTGATTCCTGACTCTGCTTTCCCCTTTCTTCCTTTGTGCTGAGTGGCATTATCCCCACCTGACAGGTGAGCTAATGGGCTCAGAGAAGTGGATTCTGGTGGCCTCAGTCCCCTGTAGGGCCAGTAAGCTTGAGTGGAGCCCTTTGGGGACAAGAATCTCATGTTTATCTCCTGCAGGGCTGAGAGAGGCTTAGGGTAACTTGGGATTTCAGTACTAGGGGTCAGATACCTTCTCACTGTGTGACCCTTTGGTTAACCACTTAACTTCTTTGAGTCTCTTCTAAAACTGGGATAATAGGCCCTCCATCCCTGAGGATTAAAAAACTAAATGTGCAAAAGGCCCATAGGAAGAGGTCTGGCTTCCTGGGGTAAATGCTTAGTAAATGGTAGCAGCCATTATTCTTTTAACAGACCCAGATCTCAGGTCATTGGGTGAGCAAACTACCAGGTTTTAGGGTATGAGAGGGCACAGGTTATTTGGCTGTAAGGGTGAAGCAGGCAGACAGTTCCCTTCAGAGCTTTTGTTCCTTTGGTACAGCCAGAATTTGGAGCATGTTGCAAAACCAAAGCCCAAGCCCAGCCCGGACTGATAGCTTTTTTTTTTTTTTTTTTTTTTAATTTTTAAAAAATTTTAAACAATTTTTTTTTTTTTTTTTTTTTTTTGAGACAGAATCTCACTCTGTTGCCCGGGCTAGAGTGCCGTGGCATCAGCCTGGCTCACAGCAACCTCAAACTCCTGGGCTTAAGCAATCCTCCTGCCTCAGCCTCCTGAATAGCTGGGACTACAGGCATGCGCCACCATGCCTGGCTAATTTTTTTTCTGTATATTTTAGTTGTCCGGCTAATTTCTTTCTATTTTTTTAGTAGAGAACGAGGTCTCACTCTTGCTCAGGCTAGTCTCGAACTCCTGACCTCGAATGATCCTCCTACCTCGGCCTCCCAGAGTGCTAGGATTACAGACATGAGCCACCGTGCCCGGCCAAAGACTGACCCTTTTTGAACTCACTTCTATCAAGACACTCAGTTTGTGGCTTCTCTGCCTAACCAGTGTTAGTTCCTGATGCTGAAGACTGGACTGGTTGGTAGACAGGGGATGAGCTCCTCCTGCACCCCTCTTCTGGCTTCAGTTTGTATGTGTAAATAAAACTACCTGCAACCTCCGACTCCTGTGAACTGGGTAAGTCTTGCTTATATGCAAGTGTGAGGCCTTGGATTGGATGTTGGAGACTAGGGTCCCTTCTAGTCAATCTCACTCACTGGCAGCTCAGTTCTCAAACATTAATTGGCATCGGCATTACACAGGAAGCTTATTAAAACTGCAGGTGCCCAAGCTCTGCCCACCTCCCAAATTGATTTCTGGAGTTTAGAGGGTGACAGGAATCTGCATTTTAACCAAGTGCCATGCCTCTCTGCCCCCCTCCCCAGAAGTCTTATTGCAAACCTGTTAGCTCACTGGTCTCCAGTTCCTGCAGCTGTGAAGTGAGGGTTGTTCAAACTGGCTTCTACACTAGCTCAATGGGAGCCAAAGTAGGGAGGGAGTTTGGGGCCCATTTCTTTTGCAACGGCTCTGCCATTTTATTTCTTTCCAAGAAACTCTAAAATATTTAATACATACAAAAGAACATAAATGTAAAATAGAAAATTTTCAAAACAAGAACACAAGTACAGTCATACATTACTTACTGACAGGATACTTTTGTTAATGACAGGGAAAGACGTTGGACAATTTCATTAGGCGATTTGGTGGTAGTATGGACATCATAGAGTGTATTTACACAAACCTAGATGGCATCATCTACTACATGTCTAAGCTGTTAACATATGGTATGACCTATTACTCCTAGGCTACAAACCTGTACAGCATGTTACTATATTGAACATTGTAGACAGTTATAACACAGTGGTATTTGTGTATGTAAACATATTTAAACATAGAAAAGGTACAGTAAAAATACATTATAAAAGATGGTATACCTGTTCAAGGGCAGCTCCATTATAATCCGTCATAATCTTATGGGACCACTGTTGTGTATGGACCTAAATGTCATAAGGCACAGACTATACCTACTACCATCTTAAGAAGTGCAACCTTGATTTAAAAATATTAATTGTGCTGTTGTGGTTCTGGATATCTCTGTCAAAATTAACAATTGAAACTCATGGGCCAAATCAAAATAACTGCAAGTATGTCCATAGAAAGCCTACTTTAGAATTACCCAGCAGATTCCTGACCCCATCATTCCTAAGCAAAAACCTCTAAAGGATGAGACCCAGGAATCTACATTTTGATAGGCTCCTCAGATGATAATTCTAATGCTTACTAAAATCTTAGGACTGAAATCCTTTATAGCAGAGATAGCTTGTCTTCCTGGAAAGCTGGTTGCATGTAAGGGGATCAGTGGGTCTAAGGACAAAATCACAAGATATTAGGACTGGAAGGACTATACAAGACAGAATTCTGCCCACCCCAACCACAGCCCTCTGAGTGGAGGGACTGCAGACACAGGAGGGAGATTCTTTTTTTGAGACTGAGTCTTGCTCTGTTGCACAGGCTATAGTGCCATGGCGTCAGCCTAGCTCACAGCAACCTCAAACTCCTGGGCTGAAGCGATCCTCCTGCCTTGGCCTCCTGAGTAGCTGGGATTACTTGTCACCTTGCCCAGCTCAGTTTTTCTGTTTTTAGTCACTCGGCTAATTTTTTTTTTTCTATTTTTAGTAGAGATGGAGTCTTGCTCTTGCTCAGGCTGGTCTCGAACTCCTGACCTCAAGCGATCCTTCCACCTTGGCCTCCCAGGGTGCTAGGATTATAGGCGTGAGGCTCTGCACCCGACCTAGGAGGAGATTCTTACCAAGTGTCCATAGCAAGGGCTGTGGTGCCTGAGTTAGGATTGGCATGCAGTCTCTCAACTACTAAACCCCAGGGATCTGGTCACTCTCCTACTTCAAGTTTGAAACATGAGACAATAGTCCTTTCTTCCTATCGTGCCTAGATTTAACGAGTAAAAATACAGGGCACCCAGTTAAATTTGAATTTGAGGTAAACCAAATAATTTTTTAGTATAAGTGTGTCCCAAATATTGCATGGGATATATTTAGTCTAAAAAAAATTACTCACCGTTTACTTGAAATGTAGATTTAACTGGTGTCTGTGAGTTCCTATTTGCTAAATCTAGCAGCCAACTATATTCTTCCCCTCTCCCACTCCCCCTTTTTTGGCATCAGGCAGATTCAAGATTGCCCCAAAGAAATGAAAAATAAGTACTGTGCATTTACGGTAGTAGTTCTTTGTTCTGAGCTCATTTTAAATATTACTTTGTTTAATCTGTTAAACAATCATGTGAGCTAGCTATCATATACCCCTTTCATAGTTTTGGAAAATGAGAGGTTAAGTCCAGCAGTACCATTTGATGCCTGTGGAGTTAAAAGCTACATAAGAGATTGCTCAGTTTTGACTCATCTGCCCTGGCCTTGTGAGTTACTTAATTGATGGTGGCTGTTGCTTAGCACATCCAAGAATGGATTCCAAAGTCCATGCTCCTCTGCCTTGCCTCTTAACCCAACACCCTGGTAAATTGTTGATGGGTGGGTTTTGGGTAGGGGTCAGACCCTCTCCTTCTACATTTGCTCAAGGGGTATACTGGTGCCTTGAGAGCATCTGTGAGCAGAGGTGGGGAGTCCACAGGTGGGGCAGCATCCTGGCTGGTGAGTCTGTCCTGTCTCCACTTACATGGCAACCCAGTGCCCTACTCTTTCCCAGTTGAGGTGTAGCATATAGTGTTAAAGGGGCCTGTAGGCAGGCTCAGAATCAGCAAGAGGCAAATCAGCAGCTTCTGGGAGGCAAGGCCAACTGGCCTGGCTGATCTAAATTGAGAGAACTAGTCTTTACCCGAGAACTGCAGCTCCCTGTCTGCTTTTGGGACACATGGCAAGTCCCGTTGTTGTGGAATTTTCAGGTTACTAAGTGTTCCCAACCTGCAGGGCTGAGCTATTACTGCTCAGTTGAGTCTGGGTGCCCAGCCTGCCTCTCATAATAGATAGATAGATAGTGAGAAAGACACCTCCAGGGCATGTCTACCCAGCTTCTTTCAGAGGGAGCTGAGAGGTCCAGCCTTCTTGGCATAGCACGAGGAGGAAAAACAGGGTGGAAGCAGGTGCCTCCCAGAGCCACACACCCCCACCCTTTGGTCATGTATTCCAGTTCCATGTGAGAAGTCATTTTTCTTGAAGGCATCATTAGTTGTGGGGGAACAGTGCCTGTGAGACTTTGGGGTCCCTAGGCCCTGCCCCTCACCCTGTCAGTGGGTGTGGTTGTGTATAGAGTATATTTTGTTGAGAGAGAGGATATTGGCTTCCCGACCTACAGAAGAGCTCTGAATTGGGAGGTAAAAACTCTATGTTCTAGTGCCAGCTCTGCAACAATTCACTGGTGACTTTGCGCACGGCTAGGTCCCTCCATGTCCTCAGTCATCCCTTCTGTACCTTGCAATTTCTCAAGTCCTAGCCCTGGCTGGGTCTGGGATCAACCTCTCAACTCCAGTAATGGTGATAATCCGAAGTAATTTCTTGGGAATTCAGAAGCCTCTTCCAACAGAGGATGCCCTAAGATTTAGGACAGTAAAAATGAGTGTTACCTAAGGTGGTGGCTGACCACCGGGGACAGGAGAAAACCTGCTCTGAGGTGAGCAGCCTCCCACATCAGGGTCATGGAGTCACGTGTGCAGCAGGCATCAAATGTGCCTAGCAACATGCCTGACAGAATTGTCTTCTGAAATGTAGGTCCTAGGAAAGCCTGTGGGAACCCACAAGCCGATTGTGGTTCATCCATTAACTGGGAGTCATTGTCATACCTGCCTTCTAGAGAGGTTGTGAGAAATAAATAAGTTGCTACATGTAAAGAATTTTGGCACCATGCAAAGACATAGTAAGGGCTCAGGAACTGATTACTGTTTAGTGGAATTGAGATACACACAAATGCAACCATTTCAGGTGGTAGTGAGTACTGAAGTCCCTAAACTATAGAGTGAATTAGAACTTGATCCAGAGTTACTGGCCGGTCAGCACTTTACATTGGACAGTCAGGGAACCCTCCTGCAGAGAATTTACACTGAAATCTATGATGAATGAGTCATCTTGCATCGACATATGCTGTGTGACCTTGGGCGAGTCCCTTCCCTCTGTTTCATTTTCTGGAAAACTGGAATAATAGTGTCCTTTTGAGATGGTTAAGTGAAATCAAACATAGAAAGAAACTTTAGATTAGTTTTCGGTACCTAGTCACACTCAGCAAAAGGCGGTTATTACTGTTCTAACTAGAAGCGAATGGGCTCTTCAGAAAAGGCTAGGTTACGGAACTGGCACTTGGAGGCCAGGGGCTTTGGTGGCCACTGATATATTTCAGCTGTGGTGATTGTTAATCAGCTTTTGGGCAGGACTTCAGGGACTGGTACTGGCAGTGGGGGTGGCCAGGTCCATGTCTGAGCAGGGAGAGTGGGAGCACTGTGCCGCCTGGGTCACCACAGGCTAAAGATAGTCAGCTGGGCCTGGGCCTGGGCCAGGCCAGGCTGGCTGGCTGGCATCATGTGACTAGAGCCTGGCCCGCCCTTTGTCCCTCCTCCCAGGCTAAGGGGATGCAAACTCTGCACTCCTGGGCTGGCAGCTGGCCTGCAGCTTCCTTTTAGTGAAAAGTCAAGATGGTCTGGTCTTCTGAAGGTTTCCCTCCCTTCCCGGCTCTCTCTCTTTGTCTTTTTCTCTCTCTCTGCCCGCTATCCCTCCCTCCCCCCCCCACCCCTAGCACCCTTCAGCCGCTTTCTGTGTTCCCCCTGCATGTCTGGGGGGAATCTGGGCGGGAGAGGCCTTGGCAGAGCAAGGCCTCTGAGAGGTAGCAGCAGGAGGAACTGGTGAGCAAGGTGAGGAGGGTTAAGCCTGCATTCTTTCTACTCCATAGAAGAACATTCCTGCCTGAGGGTGCTAGGGTGAGTGAGGGCTGGGTGGGGGTGGCAAGGCCTGTGGGTCTCCAAGCTCCTCCTGTGTGACTCCACCCATCCCCAGGCTGGTGACAGCTGAAAGTAGCTGGGCTTTTCACAGACTCTACCCACCCGCTGGCCTGGAAGGGACAGGCACAGGTGGGTGGTATAACCTAGATTCTCTTTCCTGCCTGCCTCACCTTCCCCTGAGATGCTTTCGCTTCATTCCACAGCCAGGGTCTCACGTTGCAGTCTCAGGTGGAGGGTGGTAACCTTCCCCATCTCCAGAGGCTGAGGGTGGCACAGAGTCCATGTCAGCTGGAGCCCCGATGGTGGCCTCTGTGTTCTGGTCCAGGGTATGTCTAAGGAGCATCATTGGGGCAGAGACTGGAGTGGAGGACTTAGGAGGTAGGCCTGGAAGTCATGCCTCTCTCCTTATAGGTCTGAAAGGGTGCTAGAGTTAGAGACTCCAGCTGGGTATGCTTGGTGGCAGTTTCCCTTGCCTCTGTCTAAGAGGGGAGAGGGGAATTGTCAGGTCACTGGCATCCAGTTGCAGGAGTGTCACTTGTCCAGCTCTGTTACCTTAGTCTTCCCTGCAGTGGGCCGTGGTTTTCAACCCCAGTGTGTAGAGTGATGCTGCTGCAGCCCTGTCGTTGAGAGCCTGCCCTGTTGGCCACAATGAGGTGGTAACTGGGACTCTTTAGCCTCTGTTCCACCTCCTTCTATTGGTTAAGAGCCCAGGTTTTTAGAAGCAGATTGCTTGGCTTCAAATACTGTGCTGTTGCTTGCTGGCTCTGATCTGGGCAAATAACCTTTCTACCATGTGCTTTGCGTTCTTCATTTGTAAAATGAGACCAATGAGAGGAAATAATTCACCGTTACTGTGAGAAGTAAGAGAATCCATGCAGAGTTTGGAACAATATGTGGTATCTAGTAAGTACTCACTACATAATATCTGCACTTGTCAGTATTATTACGTCTACAATTTGTTACTAGTATCTCGCCTACTTTGATGAGAAATCTCAGTGGTTGAGATCTTGCCAATCTCCAGAGGTGATACTAGTCCCCAATAAACATTTGGTCTTTGTTTGCCATTCTGGCAGATTTTGGGCCTGAAATCTGGTAGTCCTCTCTGGCCACCCACTCTCAGTCCTGCGGGCTTTCTCCCAACTAGCCCAGCCTCTACTCACCTTTCACCACACTAGTCCTTCAGTTTTAATTCCAGCTTCTCCCTTCCTCTTACCAGTTCTTTTTTCCATGGCCCGATGAATTTGAATCACCCGTGTGACTTCTCCTCTAAAAATCTTCATTAGTTTCTCCTTGATTGAACCAAGTCTTTGTGTCCTAGACCTCCTAAATCTAGCCCTGCTGGGTAGCTTTTGTTTCACAAGGTCAGGAGCCTTGGGATCTTTCTGGAAGGAGATAATGTAGGAAATACTTTTTAATCTTTGTATCTGGCTTTGTACCAGGTGTTTATGAGTTTAGCCCCTTTGGTAAGCTCGGAGAGACTTTTTTTTTGAGGCAGGGTCTTGTCGCTTTGTCCCCCAGGCTAGAATACAATGGTGTCATCATAGTTCAGTGCAACCTCAAACTCCTGAGCTCAAGTGATCTTCCTGCCTCAGCCTCCCAAATAGCTGGGACTACAGGCATGGGCTCCCATGCCCAGTTAATTTTTTCTATTTTTTGTAGAGACTTAAAAGTTCTCGCTCTTGCTCTGGCTGGTCTCAAGCGATTCTCCCGCTCTGCCTCCCAGACTGCTAGGATTACAGGCGTGAGCCAAGCCTGGCCTAGGAGAGACTTCTTGAGGCCTGGGCTCTCTTCCTTTTCTGTGCGGGGTGAAAAATGAAACGACACAATTTCTTCAACTGAAAAAGAACCCCCAGGCCTTCACCCTGGTCTTCCTTCCTCTCTAGCAAAGCAGGGCTTTATGCCAAAGCCATTGCTGGGGAACCCGTGGTAAATTCCCCCATCTTTCTTTCTGCCATTTAAAACTACAAAGTTCTGAAGCTTTTCTTTCCTCTTACCTGGGGAAACTTGCTCTGGAGCCCAGACACTGCCTGTCTCTGGAGGGCAGTCTCCGTGGGTCACTGCCCGCAGTAAGAGCCAGGCTGGGGAGAGGGCCTCCTTTGCAGTCTAGGTTGAGTGAATTGAGCCAATTGATCCCCAAGAGTTTTTCTGCACACTCTGATTCTTTTTCTTGTTGAGAGATTATTTGGTGTGTTCCCCCACCCCCATCTCTATCTCTGTCTCTAGGGGGGGGGAAATAGGGATTGCTTTTAAGTTTCCTTGATAAATTTAAATTGCAATACGAAGCATTTGTTGAGCATTTACTGTGTGCTATGCACTCTTACCACACTTTGGTCATTTAAATGTTCCATCAGCCCTATGAGATAACTATGACTTAACTTTTACAGAGGAAGCTGACTTTCAAGTTGCGGGGGGGGAGGCTCTGAAAGGAGTAGGTACTCCAACCCAAGTCCATCTGATAACAAAGTCCACATGCTTAGCGATGGAGCTGCCCAGCCTTCCTACCTAGGTGGTATTCTAATGAAGGGGTGTTACACACTGGAAAGTTGAGGCTCAGAGAGACAGAGAATCTCAGAGCATTAGTCAAGGCTTGTGTGGTCATTACCCAGTCCACTTGACAGGGGAGCTACCATCCCTGTGCCCACCATCCCAGTTATTAAAGTAATTCCTTTCTGTCCTACCATCCCTCAGCACCTACCTTGTATCCCTCGTTTCCTTTCATCCTTCATCGACAGTGGTGGCTTAGCTCACTACTCCTTGCCACTTGAAATAATCTTAAGTAGTCTGAGTAAAAATAGTGAGTTTGCCAAGCAGATACAGTTTTGGGAAAAGTCCTCCAGGGCCCTCGTCACCACCAAATTCAGATTGCTTCTTATACATAGAAATTTTGGTGTGCTTCACATTTAACAAATGCATGTGTGTGTTTAGGAGAACTAGAGTCAGTACTGACTCCTGGCTGACTGTGGTCCTGTGGGACAAAAAGTGGTTTTCCTCCTCTTCCAGATACCTGTTAGCCTCTTAGTCAAGGAAGAACACCCTACTGGGGCCTCTCTCTGCCATCCTCCCCTAGGGAATCCTGGGCCCCAGAGACCTGTGGACAGATAACCTGCTGGGCCCTGCCTAGGGCTTGCCTCTCCACGCTTCTCCCTCCCTCTCTGTCTGAGAACTACTCCCTGTCACTCTATTTACTAGAAAAAACTAGAGAAATGCCTTGAGATTGCACCAAGAAGATTTTGACCCATTCTCTACCAGTAGAGAGACATGGGAACCACTGGGCCCCATGAAATTTCTTGGTGAGCTGATTTAAGAGCATTGGCAAAGGGAGTCGAGACTTTTAGCTCCCATCCTGCTTCTGCGGCTAATCCTGAGGAAGCCCCCTCCCCTCTCATGGCCTCAGTTCTCTATCTACAAATAGAGGGGATTACAACTATGGTCCTTTTTGCTTCTCTAACATTCTACAACTGTTTTCTTGGGCAAGTGAATGATGATGTTTCTTTTTTTTTTTTGAGACAGAGTCTCACTTTGTGGCCCTGGCTAGAGTGCCGTGGCATCATAGCAACCTCAAACTCCTGGGCTCAAGCGATCCTCCTGCCTCAGCTTCCCGAGGAGCTGGGACTACAGGCATACGCC
Organism: Avahi laniger; assembly: GCA_963575035.1. NCBI lineage: Eukaryota > Metazoa > Chordata > Mammalia > Primates > Indriidae > Avahi > Avahi laniger. Next base: position 9,477 of record CAUYSK010067162.1, on the reverse strand, counting down.
ACCATGCCCGGCTAGTTTTTTCTATATATTTTTAGCTGTCCAATTAATTTCTTTCTATTTTTAGTAGAGACGGGGTCTCGCTCTTGCTCAGGCTGGTTTCGAACTCCTGAGCTCAAACAATCCGCCCGCCTCGGCCTCCCAGAGTGCTAGGATTACAGGCGTGAGCCACCACGCCCCGCCTTATTTAGGTGTTAGAAGAAACACTTTGACAGTTATGTGGACTATAGACAAGGATGCAAGAGTTGAAGTATCCTTCTTCAAATATTTCCATCTCTTATTTGATATATTTGAGATCTTTTTGAATAATTTTTTGAGTTATTTCACAAAGTCTGCACATTTTTAGTGCTAGTGAGCAACAGTTTTGGTTTCAAAGAAAGAATGTTCAGTACATTTTTTTGTTCATTTTCAACATGTAGAGATGGGGATGGGGATCCCGTGTGTCAATTTCAATTTTTTTCTCATTCCTATTCCCTTGTTGGGGAAGTCTTTGGCCTAGAATAATACTCATGCTTGTAAGAGAAGTTTTGCAGGAGCTCAATACTGATGCTTATTTAAATTCATGCGGGAAGGAATCTGTATAATTTGTAAAATACCACTGTGTTTTCACATAAATTAACTATAAATTGACCTTAATTTCACATGAAAATGATTCATAGTTCAGGCTATTTTAATAGATAATAAATTAACAGTATTATACCAACAAAACACCAACATTTCAGAGCTTTAAAATAGCATGAATACGGAAATCTGATAGCACAATGACTACTATTCCTATTTCATAGACCAAGAACTGAAGAGATTAAGCAATTTACTGGAGGTCACAAAGCAGTAGTGAGTGGCTTGGCTAGGATTTGATGACAGGCAGTTGAAAAGCAAACCCAGAGGATTCACCACTGCAATAAAAGCTTCTAGAGAAAGGGATATCTGAGTTGGGCCTTGGAGAACCACCCCCAGGGCTCCAGAGAACTAATAAAGGCTGGGAAAGCCACACTGGGGAAGGGATTAGGGAGCAATTAAGACCAAAACTCATGAGGATAACCTCAGGAAGAGTTGGACATCTAACTTTGCCACGGAGTCAGTCACAATGTTTATGGAACCTTCTAGGGTTGACCTCAATCCTCTAGATCCCAGGTGGAGGCGGGCTATGTGCTTGAGACCAACAGAAGAGGAACAGGCCTATGGACTGAAGGGTCTAGGAGTGTGGCCCAGAAGATTGGCCCTGGGTGCTGGCTGGGTATAAAGGCAGATTAACCTTAGGAAAGAGGGGATGACCTGTGGATGGGCCAGTGCTGAGAAACCCCAACCTTCCTATTACTCTCCCCTTTTTTTCTCCATTAGTAAGAAATTATCCCGTCTCCCTCATCTAGGTCCTGTGGGAGGTGACAGACATAACCCCTGAACATGGTTCCCTTCCAGGATCTCATATTGAGGTGACTTTGGACTGGGAGACTTGGGAATTAAAAAAAAAAAAAAGTAAGGCTATTCAAGGATACGTATTAAGGTTTCATTTAGTCAAACGCATTTAAGTGCATTTTAAGAGTAATGGGGCTCTTAAACATGGAGGAGGGCCCAAGTTTAAACCCTGCAAAGAGGGGAGAAACCATTGATGGGTTATTGTCTGAGACATGTGCTAAGAGGTCAAAGCTGCATGACCTTGGGCAAGTCATTTCCTCTCTCTGGGTGGTTCCACAGCTGTAAAATGAGAGGTCTGTAATATATGTAAAAGACCTGCAATGGTGCCATTTAGTGGGTGCCCAATATATACTGTTGTGTGCCAGGAATTTTACTAATATCTACTCATTTAATCCTTATAGATGAGGAAATTGAGATATTAAAGAGGTTAAGGGGCCAGGCACTGTGACTCATGCCTATAATCCCAGAGACTCAGGAGGATCACTTGAGGCCAGGGTTCAAGGCCGAAGTGAGCTATGATCATGCCACTGCACTCCAACTCCAACCCGGGTGCTAAAGCGAACCCACTTCTTTAAAAAAAAGAAAAAAAAAGTTAAGGAACTGGAAGTCACCTAGCTAGTAACAGGTGAAGCTCAGGTTAACTGAGTCCAGGTTTACTCTGGGTCTATCTGATAGCAAAGTGTTTTAATAACTTGGAAAGAAAAAAAAAAGGACAGAAAAACGAACAAAAATGAATTAACAGCTGTTCTGTCAATCCCACTACTGGCACAAAGGAGATGCTTAAACATAAAAGTACTGGCTAAGTGTAAGATACCCGCGTATACATTGCAATAAAGTTCTATGAGGTTTTTAAAAATTGTGCCTAGACACATAGGGGTACATCAACCTTGGTGCATCCAACGGTGGGAGGATCCAATATTATCACAATCTCAATCGCAAACCTGGAAATTAGCAATGTAATTAATTCTCACTGCATAACCATTCTTTGCAAGTGCTAGATGATGGAATTCACATCAGGATTCTTTTCCAGCGCAATGACTTATGCAAAATCGCCATGTGTGGGACTCTCCCGCTACTTCAACGACAGCCTATAAATCCCCAATGCCCAGGGAGCGAGTAGACCCCCGAAGGCAGGATTCGCGTCCGCATCCCGCGCCTCGCGCCCCTTCCGGGCCCTGCCCCTCTGGGCATCCTTGGAGTGTGCCCACTCCGTGGGGTCCCCGCCTACAGGAGGCAGCCTGTCCTTGGTGTTACCCGGCGACCACTTGGCCGGAAGAGGTGTGTCGGAGAGGGGCCAAGCGGAGCCGGCCTCCGGGGTCCCCGCCAGATCAGGAGTCCGAAAAGCAAAGCGACAACATAGAGCGCAGCGGGCCCGTGCAGGGTCCCAGGCGACACCGGGGAGAGAGCCCCCCACGGCAGGCAAAGGCCAGCGCGCCCGGGCGGGGCGGGGACCCCGGCGGCGGGTGAGGCCTCGGGGCCAGCACACAATGGACCGGGGTGGCAAGCCGGGCGCGCAGCCAACGCGCAGCCGCACCACGTGGGCCGCAGAGCGCGCCGGGCCACCAGCGGCCCGTCGCCCCAGGCTGGGCGCGGCGCGGCGTACGTGCGCGCGCGCGCGTGCGTGCGTGCGATTTGCGATCAGGCGGCGCGGCGGACAGCCCCGGTGGCGGGGCGGGGGGAGTTATATTGCGGGGTCCTTCCTCGCTCACCCTGGTTCCTCTCGGAGCGGAGACGGCAAATGGCGGACTTCGATACCTACGACGATCGGGCCTACAGCAGCTTCGGCGGCGGCAGAGGGTGAGGCGGGCGTGCGCAGGCCCCTGCTGGGGCTGGGGGCGGCGGAGTCGGGGATCTAGGGGCGGCGGCGTCCTGCGCTCACCCGAGGCAGCGAGCGGCAGGAGCCCGGCTGGGCCCGCGGAAGCCTGGGAGAGGCGCCTGGAGGGCCCGGGCCTGGAAATGGCGCGCTCGGGGAAGGGGCGGCGGCGGTTAGGCTCCCGGGGTCTTGCTCGCGAGAGGGATCCCTCACTCTGCCTACCGCCTACGACGACGTATAATTTTTGCTCTCCCTTGGATAAAAGGCCAGGCCGCAGCGGCGCCCAGTGCACGGAGACGAGCGCCTGCCTCCAACCCCATTCCCCCTACGGCAGGGCTAGCGCGGGGCTCAGCTGCAGCGCCGGCGTGGGGGCCGAGGCCTGTCCAGCTCCAGTCCCGGCCTCTCCGGCGGCCTCCTGTTGTCTGCCTGCACTGCAGGCCCCTCCGCCAAGAGGCTAGCAGACAGGGTAAGGTCGGAGGCCGAGAGAGGGGCAATTCCCTTCCCTTTACGTGAGAGGCAGGGATTTGGCGGCTTGAGCCTGGGCATGGTCCTGTTCGCTGCGGGCGGCTAGAGGAGGGGGAGACCAACAAAAACAAGTACATTGTAGCATTTTTTGTTTGCTAATCTTTCTTGGTTCAGAATGCCTTATTGACAGGTCGTAATGTGCTTGCTGGCACAGAAAATTTTAATTCTCCGTAGTTTCTCGCTCTGATCTCTGGAAGGAACCCGCATTTAGGCACATTCTGGTTGTGGACAAATGGAGAAGACTATATGTGATAGAAGTACCTTGTTTAAAAGAAAAATGTTTGAATACAAAGCTCATGGTGTTTAATTCCAGGAACCCACGTTGTATTTTTCTTTAATAGAAGTTTATCTCATACAGAATTTAGAATATAGCCTGTAAACATCTTGATTTTTGTCAAGGACACTCTTGGTCTTTGTGTTCTTTTATAGCAAGGATTATTTTCCCAGGATAGCAGCACAATAACACCTACTGAGGTGTCCAGTCTCTCCTGGGTTGCAGTCCAAAAATATCTTTGTTTGGTGAAGAATGATCACTTTTAATGCCTTGGTTTGGGAATGGCTCAAACAAGAGGCTTGTTTTGGTGGAGGAGTGTACCCAATATTGTTCATGACACTATTAACATTAAAGTTGGGGTAGGAGGAGCCACCTGTTATTTCAGAGAATAGTTTATTTGCTAATAAAAAACAAAATAGATGTTGGATGACATATAAAATTATAGCCTATGGGGTAGGTTTCTAGACATTAAGTTTGTACTTAAGTCATCTAGAAATTTAATAACTAGGTTTTTTTTAGTTTCAAAAAATGTTCAGAAGGACCCAGGGAAACTATACTTAAATGGAGTGGTTCAATTCAAGGCAGTTCCAAGCAGGTTTATTTGCATCGGGACTACAGCGAGATGGTCTTATTTTACTGGGCCTGGGAATTTTTAAAAATTCTGCCTTTAGACAAATTTGCCAGCCTTCTGGTGACATTAAGTGTTCAAGTTAGACTTTTACATAGTACGTGTTAAATTTTAATACTTGGTCATTCCTTAAACAATCAGATTAAAAAGTCATCAAAAGTAAAATTCTCTTAAGATGCTGTTAATTTCACATATCAAAAAGCAAATGGAAATGTTATCCATTTGCCTAGATGGACTCCAAAACTAATATGATATGAGAGACTACTAGATAGCACTGTACATCTCTTAAACTTCCTAATATAAAGTGCCTTTACTGTTAAGGGACATGTTCTACATCTGACTTTTTTGGAATTTTCCATTTGACTTTATATTCATGTGAAAGTACATAGAAAGTATTGCTCAGTTTCCTAAAGGTAGTTTTTAAAACCTGTTGGTGAGTTTATGTGTTCATTTATACACATAAATGAAGTGGGTGGGGAAATTTCATAGAAAACCAGGCAGGGAGTGACATAGTTTGTGCAAAAGCTTTTTCTGTTACACAGTCAGGATTATTTTAATTTCATCAGATCAGTAGTTCTCGGTTATTGGGATCTCTGAAATTTAGCAGTATGGTAGGATAGTTGATCAGATACTCTTCAGTGACTGTTTCCATTGTTATTTGAATTATGTTCACATCAACAAATGTCTCGGTGCTGAAGCATTATGGAAGATTGCCACTTATGGAAAGCCTGTCTTGTCCTGCTTTGGTACTTGTGTAAGGACCCTTCTCCTTAGTCTGAAACACCTTAGGGTAATACATCTAAGCTCTAAATCACTTGGGCCACAGGTGAAATAAATGATGGGCTTAAAATGTACAGTTATAATCTAATAACAACATGGTTTTAATAATTAGTCTTCCCCGTAAGTTTATTTTGTAGTTGTGTTTAATAACCAGTTGAGTTGTCAGGAAGCAATATTGAGTGACTGCGAATTGTCAGGAAGCAGTATTGAGTGACTGCTTTTTTTCTGCAGGTCTATAAAGTTATGTCCCTAGCAGCCAAGGAGAGAACCAGCAACTGCATTGTTTTTCAGTGCAAATCAAAATAAAATTCCAAATTATCAAGAGTTGATTGTACCAGATCTTGAATGGACTTTGTTTCACAGTTTGCTAAACTAGCTTTCTGATTTCCAGCTTTCCAGCTTTTTCAATTGCCGTCAGCAATAAAGTGCAGAGTACTATAGATTTTGCATTTCTCACTGCAACAAAACCTTGAGTGCTTAACCGGAAACTATCAATCCTGAAAATTAGATTGGAACTTGGAGGCGTAGCAACAATTGAGATTGCTGAAATGGTGCCTGCTAAAAACTGGTAAAACTACACATTTAAGCGTTGGTTTGTTTGTTTAATAGAGAGACAGAGTCCTCCTGTTCAGGAGCCTCCAGGCTAGATTTGAATTCCTGGGCTTAAGGGACCCTCCTGCCTTAGCCTCTCCCAAATAGCTGGGACTTCAGGCAGGTGTACGCCCAGCTTAAATTTAAATATTCTTTATCAGGATCCACTTAAGGAGTTTAGAATTCTGACCTTTTAAGTCTTGTAGGACTTAAGCTTGGTATCTCTGTCTAAATTTCTGAGCATTTTTCCCCCATTTTTTATGGTGGTAAAATATACATAACATAAAATTTTATATTTTAACCATTTTTAAGCGTGTAGTTCAGTTGTATTACGTGTATTCATAGTGTTGCGCAACCATCATCACCATCCATTTCTGTAACTCTTCATCTTGTAAAACTAAAACTCTCTACCCATTAAACAATTTCCCATTTCCTCCTCCTTCCCAAGTCCCTGGCAACCACTATTCTATTTTCTGTCTCTAAGCATATTTTAAGACTTAAAATGGGAAGGAAAGCAGTGTATAAAAACTAAAGCTATTTCTACTGATACTAGGGTCTGTGAAAGTGTTAAAAAGCTTTTTCTAAAATCCCGTTTACCTGTCAGATGTCAAGCTGTTTGGATTTGCTGTCATCCTTTCTTCAGTCCCCAGTGTTCCATAGCTTGATTCCAAACCATTGTCCTCTATGAAATGTTGCCAGAAATACTTGGTTTTACTAATAGACCTTCTGGCTTTAGAATCAGGCAGACCAGAATCTGAGTATCGACTCAGCCATGTGTTGTCTATGTGATCTGGAGCAAGTTGTTTTACTTCTCTGAGCCTCCTTTTACCCCACATGTGAGATAAAAGCTCTTCTGATGGGCTCTTGGGAGTATTAAATGAAATGTATCTAAAATGTGTAGCATAGTACCTACCAGGTACGTAGGAAAACGCATGATAATTGGTAGTTCTTGATGTGTAGTTTTTTAATATCTTAAAATATTTCTATCCTCTTTGGGTTAGAAGTAGCGGGAAAAGTTCTGTTGAGTTAAGGGAGATTTTTATTTTCCTGGCTATGTTTCTAAAGCCAAATAAGAGAAGCTATTCCTTGAATGGGCGTAAAACACTTTTTTGCGACCAGAGCACCATCAATATTAAAAACAAGTATTTAGTTCTTGTAAAATATTTGATTTGTTATAGAATTTATGCTTGGGATATTTTAATTTAAATGTTTCTGTGGTTTCTATAAACAGTATAGTTCCACTTAATTTTTTTTTTAATTTATTTTATATTTTTTTGAGACAGGGTCTCACAGTGTTGCCCTGGCTAGTACAGTGGTGTCGTCATAGCTCACTGCAGCGTCAAACTCCTGGGCTCAAGCGATCCTCCTGTCTCGGTAGCTAGGACTACAGGCATACACCACCAAGCCTGGCTAATTTTTTTGTTTGTTTTTTGTAGAGACTGGTCTCGCTATGGTGCTTATTCGACTGGTAAAATTTTATATTTCTGTTAGAAATTAACCTCAGTGTTCTCGGAAGACTTCACAATTTCAAGGAGTCTTTCCAGGAGCTTGCAACATACAAAGAAGAATGCTTGAGTGTTGGTCCAAGATCAGACTCCTGTCTTTGGATTTCCAGTTTCTCATAGAAACTGAAGGAGAACATTCCCTGCCTCCTTGCCTTTGCATTTTTTGTGCATCTGGTTAGACTTGCACACTCAGGCCGCAAAATAAGTTGTGATTGCATGATTTTGATAGAACATAATGACATCAGTAACATCTAAGATTTCTTCTTTTGTTTAGGTTGAATGTCCTTGTTCTTTGAAGTTTTCCACATGTCATGATCTAAAATTTTCTACCTTTTTTTTTTCCTGTCCCTCCTCCGCTAAAATTTTCTACCTTGATAGGGCCCTCTGAAAGTATTTGATACTCCATGGAAAATATGGTGCCTCCAGTTAAGCATTGTACTCCAGTACAGGGCAGATGAAGACTGTAATCTCCCTTGTTCTGCACACTATTCTCCTATAATTGATATGTAGTCAGTTACTTTTTTGGAGCATTTTAAATGTATGGCTTAATAGAAGACAGCTGGTTTCTCACACCTGCTATTGTCTTCACTCTTGGGATGTGTTTTGAAGAAACAGTCAGCCTTGCACAGATAACAGTTGGAAAAGGGAGGAATGTTCTAATAGCCTTTTCAGGTAATTGTGGATATTCTTATTTGATACCAGAACACAAAACTCAACAAGTGGTAGTTTCTATAAAGGTTAGTTGCAATGTGGAACCTGAAACCTTATCAGTAGACTTTTCATACTCTGTCACATTAAAATCTTGTACTTTGAATGGATCCTTTACCTATGCTTGATTTTGTAACGTGTTGTAATTTGCAAAATATCTGTTGACTAAGCTGTGCAGGTCTTCCAAATGTTGACACATTTTGTTATACAGTATCAAAAATTATATTCATTAGTATCACCATTGATCTCAGAAGAGTCTTTGAATATTGGGAGGCTGTCAAGCTTATGTTGATGGATACAAGTTTTCTAAAACACTGTTTTTTGCTTGAAAGCTTGAATTTTACCATTGGCAACAAATACTGTTGGTTATTTTACTTGAAACAGTAGGCTAACTTCATTTTCAAGAAAATGTATGGCAAATACCCAAGTCTGAATAACCATAGTTTGTCATCAGTTCTTTCAGGTAAAAAAATGGTGTTTCCACGGAAAGAACAGCTAGTTCAGCTTGTAGCTCTCAAGTGCTTTTCCTGGAGACGATCATCACACTTGTGTATGTGGCAGAAGTGCTTTGTGCGTACCACCCATGTCCTAACATGGCGTATTGAAAAGTGGGTCATGATTTAATAAAGTAATTTTTACTGTTTTACCAAGGATGTTCTTGAAGCTGCCTTTCTTTCTTTTTTTCTTTTCTTTTTTTTTAATACTGCAGCTGCACGGTGGTAGATGTGAGCAGTGTAGTTTGGTGCCACTTCTTCCTTGGCTTGTGCAAAGACCAGTTGCAAGATTGGTATAGCTCTGATAAACCTGGAATGTTGTGATCAGTCTGGGAACCATGTCTTAATACGTAACGGACTAGAGCCTATAAAGAAGATAGTAGACGGCAAGGCTCTGAAACTTAAGAGGAAAAGCCGAGCACCTTAAGTGTAGACAACCTTTGAAAGAGAAGCATTAGCAGCAGTGATAACAGCTCATGAACCTCAGAAGAAAAGTATGACTCTGGAGGATAGAATAGGAGCAAGGGAATTACACCTTTATACTCTTTTAGAGACTGTTTAAAAAATGGAATTGCTGGCCGGGCACGGTGGCTCACACCTGTAATCCTAGCTCTCTGGGAGGCCGAGGTGGGCGGATTGTTTGAGCTCAGGAGTTCGAGACCAGCGTGAGCAAGAGCGAGACCCCATCTCTACTAAAATTAGAAAGAAATCAGTTGGACAACTAAAAATATATAGAAAAAATTAGC